>WKFP01014227.1:93768-112081 GCA_011057875.1 Pterocles orientalis
CTTTGAAATACTTTATGGGAGACCATATGGGGTGCAAAAGGGAATGTCTACCCAAGCTGGGGAGGAAACACTGACCACCTACATGGTGGCCCTGAGCAAGCAACTCAGAAAAATTGAAAAGCATGTGGCTGGAACTCGGAGTGAAGGGTTGGACAGACCAGTGCATGGTATACAGCCCGGAGATTATGTATATGTTAAGTCTTTTGCAGAAAACACTCTGGAACCACAGTGGGAAGGACCGTTCCAGGTGCTTCTCACCACCTTCACTGCGATTAAGATCAAGGAACAGAGTGCTTGGATCCACCACACTCACGTGGAGAAAGCCCCAGAGGCTCCTTGGAAAGCAACGCTGGGTGACAATGAACTGAAACTAAAGCTCACTCGAGCAAAATGAGACATTGTGGTCATTTTATTTGTAGTCATGACTGTAGACGTTACTGAGATTAGGTTTAATACTGTTTTTTAAGAAACTTTATATTAAGTAAAAGAATTCACTGATTTTTCTAGAAAAGGGGGGACTGAGACAGGGGGTTTTAAATTTAACAAGGGCTCAGAGAATAACTCTATTCAGAATAGCTGTTGGGACAATATATGATTAACGTTTGCCGTGCTTGCGAAGACAGCATGAGAGGATCAAAGCTGTGATGATAAGGGGAGGAACTGCTAACCCAAACGAGAGGAGAGAATAAACACCTGCAAGGCCGCGGAGATAGGGAGGGCTGCTTGGGCCTCAATCAGGCCCCAAACAAGCTGGGCAGCATCCTGGTTCTTTGGACTGAGACCAAGAGACCAGGAGGTGAGAAGTTCAACTCCGATGAAGACTCATTTACTTCATCCTGTCGACCACCGGACGACCACCAGGGAGCACTACGCAGGCGCAGAAGGACTCTTTAGCTCATTATAATACAAAGCGGGGCTGGGCGGGGCTAGGTAATTAATATGAATGAATAGATTACGAAACTTAATGCATATGCAACACTTTGGGGAATAAATAGAGGGATAGGTTTTGCGAAAAGGTGCGCATGTCTTTGGTGGAGCTATCCCCCATGCACCTCAACGCTGAATAAACTACATACCTACTTTACAACTTTCACGAGTTGTGGAGTCTTTCCGCTTCACTAGTACACCTGTGTCATTAAGATTATTCTTCCATAATGTTCAAGCCATTTTTTGCCCTTCAGAGCTGTCACAGGCACATGTATGTACAGGCACAAGACCACATGGAAATATGTATAATACACGTTATGTATGCAGTGTTGAAAGTAATGTAACTCTGACTCATTGCCACTGGACTGACAATTGAATGTGAAACATGGTTATCTTTGCAGAAAAGGTACATTTCAGTCACTGAATAACAGGCATGGAATTGGAGCTTTTCTCTTGCAGTAATGTATATTGGGCAAGGACAGAACAGTTTGTGCTTGGAGGGAGAAAACCTTCAGCCTTCATAAGTAACAACTGTTCCACTGTGGCTCTGTTCCTTAGAATTTAATGTGAAATACATTAAATCTTCAGATGGGTTTTATTTGTCTGCAAATAAATGCCTTTTTGAAGATGTGACACGACAAATATTACAGTTTGCTGCACCTTCAGAGCAGCTTTAGATACTGCATCACATTTAATTGGCAGTGTTATGTTTGAGACAAACTAATCAAGTTTTTGCTCTCTCTGTTTGGGTATCCTGTGTGAATATCCCTATTCTGTGTTCTGTCGTCTCTACGATTTATAGCTTGTTAACAGGACTCAATAAGCTGCTGTCTGCTTTTAGCAATGGTAATTCCTCTGTTTTGATTTGTACAGTAGTTACTATTTGAATTAAGGATACTGTGTTTTGCATAATGTAACTGAATGTGCAGGATACCTTTGCCAAAAGGTAAAAATGGCAGCAACAAGGTACTGACCTATTCTCCTCTGGCAAGAGAAAAAATAAGTTTACATGCTATGATCCAGGAATTCTGTGCTTGTTGGTGGTTTAGTTATATTTCTGTATTGAATGCTGCTTTGATTTTTTCCTGGCTCTAGCAAAGGCCCTGGACCTTGGAAGCTCTTGTGGGAAAATTTAAGACCTAGTAACCTTTTCAATGAAGCTTCCACTACCATAGGCTGGAAGAGGTCTGAACAGATGGAGGAAGGGAGGGAACCCCAATAATTAAACTCAAACTTGAGAAGAAAGACAAGTGGGTCTAGAGAGAAGCTGTGTTTGAAGGAGGAGTAAAGAGGAGGCTGAGCCTTTCCACTGAGTAGAAAACCAAGTTAACTGCCTTGCTGTCTTAAGAGAATGGCATCAAAGCACTGATGGAGTGAAAACAAGCTCACAAGGGTGAGAACTGGTCTGCTCCAGCACTGGCATAGTGTCTATCTTCCTGCAATCAGCAGTAATCGCTTTGGATTTTCTTGCAATAATGACTGCTGCCATGGGTAATCTCCTGTCTGCACCCTCTGTCCTGCTGGTGCACAACGAGTTTGGAATTTACCACTTTATCCTGTTTGTGGCATACCTGGCCTGCAGCAACTGGTGTAGTTGGAAGAGCTGGGAGGTGAAGGTGCTAGGGGCACAGGAGAGTTTCGCATCTGCCCTGTGTGGTGGGCTGAGGGATGAAAAATAGCAGCTGCTGCTTGGGCTATCTGGTTTTGCCACCGATTCTTTGGCAGCCTTGGGGACTGCGACAGAGTTTGATAGGGAGGACACAGAACAGGAGTGGAGCTGTTGAAAGGACAGACTTTCTAGATACCCTCCCCTAGTCCCTCTTGTCCCAGCCCAGTGCTTGGACCAGGTTCTTGGAGATATTCCATGAATAAGGGTGTCATGCTTAATACCAAAGTTATTTACTTGAAGCTAGTTGATGTCCCATGGCATTTCTGATTTAGAGTGACATAAAGTATACTGACAATGCAACACAAATGTAAGTTACACTTTGCAAAATACAGCAATTGCAATACATAGTTCAATCACAATAATGGTGTGGTTTCTGTTACTGGTGCCTATGATATCCTTACTGTCACCATGCAGCGTGACCCTAGTTGCCAGGAAAGAATAGGAAGGTTGATGCCAGCTCAAACCCACTGGTCTCTTAGAAATCTTTGTGACAGTTGTGTAGGGGCTTATACTCTTATGTATTCACTCTCTCCATGCTGTTCTGGCCAGCTCAGGGAGACATCCACTCTCTAAAGAACTCTGGGAGAAACACAACACCAAGTGCTCCACTCAGCTGTTGATGGCCATTGATCTAAAACAAAGGCCACTGTCCAGTCCCTTTTGCCGAGATAAAGTAATCTTTGCAACAGCTGCGGTCCATCACATCTTGCATCATTCCTTGAGCTTCACAAACACCTCACCCCTGCCTATCTTCTCTCAGCCTTATTCCATTTTAAGGGCTTACTGGTTAGTCACACCCATGTGAAACAAACCCCAAAAACACAAAAGAAAGAAAAAGCAAACATCTCTTCCTCAACAAACTCTTGAGTTAGGCTTAAAGCATGCCGTTTAACACCAGCCTTGAATATTTCTAAACAGCACATCCATTTTGCTACAGCATATTCTTGTCTATTCCTACATAGGCTATGTAGAAATTCTAATGCAAAGGAGGCTAAAGAGCCAAATAAAAGTTATTCAGAAATACTGAACATATTAATCTTGCAGTGCACTAACTTGTCAATGGATTTGACCTAGGCCACTCTTCTGATGTTCTCTGTAGTACTTTTAATCCCCTGCTGGATTTTTTTTTTTTGTCCTCTGGCCAGTGCCAGTACTCCTTAAATTGCTAATGATATGATAGAGCTTAACTGTGTTTTCTTCTGACATTACATGCATAAAACAATCTTTTCCAAGGCAAAAACCCCACCATTCACTCTTCAGCAGGCAACTAGTTTGTCAGGAAAAGGTGGTTTAAACATTCATGTAAGTTTAGAAAGGATCACCTTACAACAGATCATACAGATTTTTCCAACCATAAAAAACCCTATCTTTGGAGCAAGTGCAAGTGTACTTGCTTGTCAAACAGGATCTGCTTGGGGTGTGCAAATTCTGCATTTTTCTAATGTCAGTAAAGTAAGGGCAATTAGAAGTATTGGGGTTGGTCAATATTCTTTGATGTTCTGTTTGCATTTTTTTTAAGACTGAACTAGAGCACCATCACCTCTTTTGCAAGAAGACGTGTTCCTGAAAATTTAGTTTTTACTTTTGAGAAAACTTCACTTTGATGGTGTCAAAGTATACAGTATTTAATATGATGAATGTTTCAAAAAAATGTGAATGATGTGATTATAGACAAAGGAAACAAAATAATTAGAACCCCATTGTCTGTCTTTTTCATATTTTTTACTGGGTAACAGTCTCCTAACAATTCAAACACAATTAGTGTTGTTCTCCACAGTGAAATGTAGAGCCAGAAGTATTCTGCTTTTGAGATTAGAAAAGTATATGTTTTAAGGCTTTGTTCTTTAATTAAAGGTTTTCAGGCAGCTGACATTCTTGCATTTTTCAGAGCATGACTCAGTGTGGTACAGATATGATGGTTTTGTGATGAATTTTTTTAGAGTGCTGGAAATAAAAGCAAGAAAATAAACTTCTGAGTATTATTTTTAATTTTACACAATTCATGTTTACAATTCTCACTATTCAATATTTTGTATAAAATCAAATACAATATGCATTATTTTCAAATGAGACACAAATGCATGTTGAACTAAATATTACAAGATAATATGAAGCTTTATCTTAAAAATACCTTCAGCAAAATAAACTCCCATTCTGTCAATCCAAGTTAAAAAAATATGATTAGAAATATACAATTTAAAAATAATCAGGATGAACAGTACTGATTAGTCAAGAAATTTTAAGATCTTGATAGTCTGTACATGAGTTTATGCAAGACAAACAGTCTGCAAACCATTAATATAAAAACTGCAGTGCAAGAAACTGGTGAACATTTTTTTTTTCCATTTTAATGTATGAGTCTCTACAAATCTTATTTTTTGTTTTAAATCAGCAGCACTTCCTCCATTGTCATACTAGGGCAAAAATGACAGGGTCTGGGTTAACATCTGAGTTATGTTACTGATGCTCTAATGGAAGCCCGCAATTTGACTCAAGATATTACAGCTTTTGAGTTGCATACTGTTGAATAAGAGACAAAGGGGGAATCCATCTGTCATGTATTTGAAAGAAAGGAAAGAATTTCTAAGGAAAAACCCCTTAGAAGTTGATTGAAAAAATGATGACTGCAGAAATAACTTCCTTCAGCTACTCAGTGGCACAATGGTGATGCAGCTGCCATCACACATTCCATTTTGGCACATAATACTTCACAATTCAAGAAAGATTTAGAAACCAAGGACCCTCTCACCCCTGCCCACTCTTCGTTCTTGTACTTAAGCTTTGGTATGGTGTAATAAAAATTCTAGACAAAGTACTAAAAATTCAGAAGAACAAACTAAGCAATATAATTAGATGGGACACAGTGAGGTAATGAGTTAATTTTCCATCTAAGGCTGATTTGGAGATTTCAAATGTAAAATCTCTTTGACATTTACGTGTTTCTCGCCAAGATACTGTGTGGTGGAAGGGGTATCCCGAAACACATTCATGCCAAACATGCAATTTTGGTTTAGCTAGAGTTGCTATTGTGTGTGTTTGTGCACTTGTTTTATGCAAATTTTCTTCTGATGAACCTGAAAATGCTAATGGATCTGCTGGTTACTTTAAAAAAGGCAAAATCAGATTTGGAAGGGGTGTGAAACAGACTATTTTTAGATTAAAACCAAAGATGCTAAAAGAGGCTCAGCTGAAAGAAGGGCAAAGCCAAACACAATAAATATTACTAGATCTTTCCTGTTTTGACTCTTACTCTCTCACCTCACTAGTTTCATCCCTTCTGCCTTTCATGATAAGAATTTTCTTTAAAAATAAATGCAGATTCACGTTTGACCAATGCACCTACTCGTGTGGTTACCTGTACTTCATCTTTTGACCACGTTGGTTTACTTAAAAAAGATAATAAGTTTTTATCACAGTATTGGGGTGAATTCAGTCCCTCTCTTTTAGGTGCTTTTCACCTAGAAGAAAATGGTGGTGAGGATGAAGATCAAGAGGAAAACAAAAAATATCTGGGGTCTGAGCCTCAATAGTCCTTTATTTTCCACCATACAAGCCTCTTCTGTTTTCTTTGTATTAATATTTGCAAATTTTGACTATCCAAACTCACGGATGCTACCTGGAAGCTTCCTTGCACTTTATGTCCCCCTTCCTCTCCAACTCTTGCCACAAAATATTTTCAAGCCAGTGTGTAGTTATTCATATTGACGTTCAAAAATCACCAGCCTAAAGCTTAATTTTAATTTAAAAGGATGTAGATTGAAACTAGTCACTCAGCCTGCCCATTTACACTCATAAAAAGAAAATTCTCCCCCTTGGAGACGTAATCTGTATCTTTAAAAACTTCAGTTATTCCATTGCTAACATTTCAGATCTCTCAATTTCTTCTACTTTCTGCTGTAGGAGTCACTAAGTCATGGATACCTGTATCATATTTAAGGCTATGCGGTAACAGTCCTCATCTGAGGGATATGCAGCTATAAACTTCAGTTGGCAGGCAAGAGTACATCACTGCAAACCCAGCTTTGAGATTTCATAATGTGAAAAGGGGCAGGGAAATAACACTTGCCCGTGTTTGAAGACAGTCTTGTAGTGGATGAAAATTTCAGTCTCAGACAGATTCCTCTAAAAATTACACTGTTTTTTAACAGAGGTAAACTGTAATTTTTAAAGTGTTAATTAAATGTTAAAAACTATACCGGCTCCTGAGTTCAACTACCAATCTCACTTGTACAGCAAGCTTACTTTTCCTTTTTTTGTGTGCTGCACTCATTAAGTGTCTCAAAGCTAAAAAGCAGTGACATCCACACGTTAGCAAGTGTACCAATAAAATCTGGGAAAAATGCTTACCTTTTAGATATGGTAATTTAAAGTTTCACGTAAAAGACTTGAATATAGGAAAAAAAACCAGTAATGACAGTTCAATATGACAGCACTGCTTTTAAATGGTAAGCTGTTTTTCCTCTGCCTTAAAATCATACCAGATTTAAAGCAATTACAACTAGTTAAAAGAGCCATTGGTTATGAACATCTAAAAATCTATTACTAGTAAAAACAAGTTAATTGCTTATAGTTAGTTTTTTCAAAATAAACAAACCACACAACCTTTGAAAATAAAGCACTCTTTGGTGGACAATAGTTACTTTGTGTACTCAATACTGCGGCTTCATAAAAAACTTCATACAAAATAAGAAAGAATAGCCAATTAACACAGGAGAGTACCAATGCTATAAGAAAAATGCTCTTGTAGTTTATTTTCAGTCTCAAGTGGAGACTTGAACCCAGTCTGAGTGGACAACACAGATTTATATATTTTAAAGCTCCCACCATCTTTTAATTTCTGGTGGTCAGCAGCTAAGTGATTGCCATCACAATTTATACACATGCATCATACATACTAGCAGGCCCTCTTTATAATAGAGAGCTTAAGTATTTACACCTGAGTCTGAACGTACACAGATTTTGTTGGTTTTGTTTGAGGAAGTGTCGGCACATTAGGAAAGTGTCTGCCAAGCATGTTGACAGTTCATTTTATTCTACAGTTATGGAAGAGATTCTTCTGTTTCACTTTTGTTGAAAAATGGAGCCAAAATAATCTTTCTTAGGTTGCATCAAATCCCCTCTAGTCACATCCTCTTCGTTCCTGAATATCCCCTTCAACACTGCTTGATTATTTGAAATTTAACGCAATACTGTTCTAGTCCTTGGGACAGACTGGCTGCTGAAATAAAACATAATTGAGAAAAAAAGTTAAATATGTGTTCAGTATGTGTTTCAGGCAAACATTTCTGGTAGGATAAAATGAGCAAAAGATACTTCAAAGAAAGAAACGAGATAAAAGTCACTGCATTTAACAACAGCAATACTGGTTGCAAAGAAAGCAAAGACTGGTCTGATCACAGACAGTATGAAGAAATTTCCATTCCATACAGAAAAACAACAGAAGATTCAACCATAATTTCACTAAGTGCATTTTCTGTAAAGCATTCCTTTTCTTTCTCTCTCTCTGAGGTATCAAACTGTAGGAAAAGTAGAAAGAATAGTAAAGAAACATTAATTTTTTTAAAGCTTACATACTGACAAGCTCTGAAATGCTGCTGATAGTTTTTAATGTTTGAACATGGGTGCAGAAGGCTGCTTTACAATTCCCAGCAAAGCAAATGCATATGAGATTTTTAAAGCATATTCCTCTTTGTTAGTTTTTGTGATATACCTCTCTGGTTAAAGGAAGTAAAGGAATCTAGACAAGACAGTTTTCATACGTTTCCCCCCATACTTCCCATTATTTTTTTGTAATAACTTGACCAGCATTCCTTTAAGCACCTCTACCTATGGAATTTTGATCTACCTATGAAAACTCCTTTACCCCTCAAGATTTCATTTCTAGTCAACTACTTACTATACACATAATCCTAATTCTGTTATGTGTGGTAATAATAAAAGACTGTTTCGTTTGTGTCTTACTATGTTTCAGTTCTTTTGGATCTGATGTATGTACCTTGTTAAAATACAAACACAAACTTCTCAGTAGTTGGCAAATTTACAAGGAAGATATCTGTACTAGAAAACCAAGGGCAACCACAGGAAAAGACTGGATAACACTCTAGTAATGTAATTTCTTGAAGTGGAAAGCAGTGTTATTCAATTACAAGATATAATGAGTTCTGTCCACCAGTAGTGGTCTTTCATAGAAAACAGCTGACATGCATAGAGATGTTCCGCAAAGGGAATGCAGTGAATGTTATGATTAGCACTGAAATCCCCTAAATTCTCTTTGTAAAGCCAGAATAGAGTGTTTCAGCTGTAAATGGCTGTTTTGGCTAAAAAATAATTCTGGAGGCATTCTATGATATTGTCTCCAACAGTCTGAAGGATGAAATGGCAAATTAATTACCCAGCTCTGCAGATTATACTGCGTTAGGATGGGTCACAAATGTGATTCATCTACAGTAAGAAATTACTAAAATGACCTAAAACATCAACAAATTAGATTAATATAAAAATACTGCAAGATGTTTCCACTGGAACATATCAGACAAGAAAATGAAAGAATAAGGGTACACGGTAATGTTGGAAGTTGAGGGAAGGCAACAAGGTCTTGACAAAGACAGATGCTGGTTAGGACATTAATTTTTTAATAATAAATGTTCTCTACCCTGCAATCCACTTGGTCTGGAATAGGTCAATCAATTTGAGTACTATGATTGCAAACTGCACAGACTTCAAGAAATTAAAATAAACTTAGTTGAAGAAACAAAGGGATGCTTAAAAAAGAAGACTGAGGTTTTGCAAAATGCTACAGGAAAAATAAAAGGACACCTACAAGATTAACTACAAAGTACTGCATTGTAAGCCCATGAAAATGTACAGTCATGCAAAAATACCCTTTAGAGGGACCAGCACTCAGCCCTCTCAGATGAAAAGATAATTAAGAACTCCAGAACGGTGACATAACTAGGACTAAGTTGATTATTGGATCCAAGAATAAAGTGACTGAAATTCTTTGACCTCAGAAGTTAGAAGAAAAGAAACAGTTTATGGAATTAAATATCTGGGGTAGAAGTTTTAGAAAATCCATTAAATATGAAGTGGTTTATGAAGTTTGACATCAACCTGATCCTTGGTCCCCAGAGTCACAAATCTGGCAATACACCTGAAGGATTTATTTCAAAATAACACAAATCCTCTATGAACTCTATTTGAGGGATGTTGTTTCCTCCTAAAGATAGGTATTCTCTTCTCACACGACACAAAGGTCAGCTTGGAGGTGTGTTTTCCAGGAACTGAAAATCTCTGTTCCATTACACATGCAAGAAGCTTAAAACTGGGAGAGCCATGAAGGATAAAACCAGCAGGCACCATCAACTGTTTGGAACAAAACTGACATGGTGAAAATGATGCAAAATGGAGGAAAAAAGCCAACAGGAAGACCCTGAGAAAGACCTCAGATTTTTAGTAAAACATGCATTTCAAGAAAAAAATATTTTTTTTAACATATTGTTATACGAATCAAAATGTAATTCATCTAGCCACTGCTAAAAATTCTCTGACTAGAATTTACTGTGGTCTGCTATTAATGACTATTTCCATTGCCTGATAGAGTGAATTTTTCATAACTTCTGTTACCTTCAAGGTAACAGGATGAGGAAGGGGAAAGAAAAGCTCTGTGGGGAAAAAGATGCAGAAGAACTTGGATTTTTCAGCAGTATTTATGAATCAAGCTACATAACTACTTCTTATGCAATTTGCCACCTTTTCCCAACAAAAGCAAGTCTCTTCAGTACCTGACAGACCCATTCAAAATTTTTCACTATAAGCACAAGACATTCTGGTCAATTGTAACCACTGGAAATTGCTTGGAAATTGTTTTAAGCTACACTCTCAAGCTCATCTTTGATAATGACCTGGAGAGCTGCCGTAGAGGCACCTTCAGTCTTGCACAAATCCATCTGATTTCAAAATTTCATTAAGCTTTACAGAAAAGGTTGCAGTTCAAACTATAAGCCATACTCTCAGTACAAAATCTCATACCAATACACATATGCATTTTATAGACTTCACCTCTCCCCTACTACCACATTTCAGTTGTCCATCAAATTCCTCTTAGTTTTGACTTCATGTACTGATGAATAATTGACCTAATGCTGTGAACAACTTTTCCACTTCTTACTCCAGAGGCTTAGTAAAGACAGGTTTTTTTGTTACCAACCAAAATCCCTCATCTTCAGTAATTCTGACTCACATTAGGAATTACAATATAAAATTCTCTAAGTTAAAAGACTGAGCAACATAAACAAATTACATAAGATTTAAGGTTCCAGATATCTTCAATGCATAACATAAACCACAAAATTGTTTATCATTTCCCATTGCTAGGACCAGGAGCTGAACTGTGGCAAAAGCTCCTGACAGCAATGGATACGCCAGCTGAAAGCATTTGCCTAGAGAACAGTTACTGGATCTGTAAAGAGGGTAACTCTCACCTTTTTAAACTGTTTTTTCTTGCAGCAGACCTGGTAGTTCTTTTAGTAATGTCTGTACTGTCAGAAATGCTAGGTTCAGAGGTTTTATTTTTCTGAACACTGGACTGCAGAATTACTCTGGAAAGAGTAGGAAAAAAGAAAGATTATATCACCTGAAAGTTTCTGAAACTATATAACCTGAAAACACTGAGAAGAGGATATTACAGTTGCAGCAGAGCTAACAAGTATCAGCTGGCTTTTCACAAATCATTCTGAAAAGCAAACTGTTCTCCCTGAAACACATCCTTCTAACATTCTTGTTATAAATATGGTAATGCAAGTTTTTTCATTAGGAGCACAGCAGTTTGTTTTGTTGGTTGTTTTGGGTTTGTTGTTTTGGTTTTTTTTTCTTTCAAAGAATGGATTAAATTAATATTTTTGAATTTCTTGTTAGGTTTTTGGCAGGCAAAAAGCTTACAAATTGTATTTTAAATTACTGCAACAACAGAAAAAGATAAAATCTAAAGTGTGCAACAAAAACAAACATTATTTTCCAGACTGACACAGAAAGGAATTCAGAAAAAAACACAAGTAATTAAATTTGTGAAGATCCAATCTAAATCTCCTGCAATTAACCTTGAGATATTAGCTTCAAATACAGTATGCTTAGAAAATCGTTGCATATGCTGGCATTTTGCTTTTACACGGAATTAATCCACCATACTCAAAACTCAGCTTTACATGCTGGTTGTGCTTAACAACTTCACTCTAAAGCAATATATTGACAATGTCCTAAACAAGCAGATAAATCCCACTGTTGCTTACATCAATAACAAAAGAATTCCAGCTTGTGAAATGCAAACAACAATTTTTATCCACCAGCCAACTGGTTTGTAGGGAAACTATATCTTCTGTATTCTTAAATACTTGTAGTGAAATTTTGACACTATGGAGGCAAGAAGTGACAACTCATCAATGGAGTCCACAAATATCCATTTAGTGCATCATTTTGTACATCTATTCCCAAGTCATTCCATCTGTGCAAGGCTCCAACTATAAAACTACGCATAATTTTAGAGATTCAGAGCTAAGTAACTTAGCTATTACTGTTTTTTTCCCCTGCTGTTCTTAGACTCTAATTTTCAGTGGCTTCACTGAGTCCATCTGTGTCAGGAGATTATATTAGACTGGCAATCAAAACCTTCATTAAGTGGTATAAACTGCAGTCTGGTTGCTTCATACTCTGAATAAACTGTTTTCAAGGAATCCTAGATATGAACATAAAATGTGAATTTTGGAGCAAAAGTGGACAGGCATACATGGGAGAAAATATGAGTATTTTCATACTCATGTAACATATTTGCCAAAAACAGAAATGGAAAAAAAAAAAACCAAACCCTATGTTTTCATTGTTTTATGAGTTTGATACCAGAATTAGCATATGTACCAGAGATAACACGATTTAATCTAAAATAACTTCTTTACAGCAGTAAAACTGATCAGCACCTTATTTACCACATAATTCAAGATTGTTCAGCAAACAGATGACTACAGAACCAAAGTTCAAGTACTTTAAATTTCTACTTGAACAAGTTTCTTAATATTTCAGAGTTGCAAAATCTTCTCACTTGATTTGCAAAAGTCCAAACCAAACAGTCTTCTCTTCCTCCGAGATAAGACACAAGATTGTAAAGACAAGTACATGGTGAAAAGGTTCAAAACCTGGAAGTTCATTTCATAGTTTCTATTGTGCTTGTAAACAAGTTCCAAGAAGTTCTAATATTAAAATTCAAAAATCTCTTTTCAGTGCCACAGCTCTCATACAACATGAACAAATTTGGGCTACTGCACTTTCACCTAAGCATTAAAAATGACACCAGTGGTGAAAAAAAGACCTGCTTTGTACCTTTTATCTGGGCCACTAGCAACTTCCAGGACTGAACAGAAAGGTACAAAGCTGGCTTAGCCCCATTACATTTAGTCAATGAAATATAAGCATGGCCAAATCATGGCCACATGCTGGTTTATTAGTGCTCATGCAGACAGAAATATGAAAAAATCATGTTTTCTCCTTATATACATACATTGTCTCTCTGTATAAAATGCATCTAATGCACATATAAAAGGAAGTAAAAGTTATTAGAACATAATCTAATAGTTATAATCTTTCTTTCATAGGTGTCCATTCTTCCGAGACACCAGAATTTCAGAGAACAGGTCAGTACAAATGGCTTAAACCCATATTCTTATCTAATATGAACTGAAACACTATGAAGTGTTAACATACGATCCTGCGCAAACACTTTTATATTAATCTTTTCAACATATTATAGGTAAGTCCTTATTTCCCACAGAATTTAATTATTTGTTCAAAACAAGAAACAAAAGGAGATTCTAAATGAGAATGTAAATTATAGTCACCATATATAATTGCACCTTAAAACCAAACCAACTACAACATCATCTTCTTAAGATGCTGTATTTACCAAAGTGTAAGGAGAGAAGGAGCTTGCTTATGTGATCAGCTGTGAGCATGGTAGAACCTTTAACAGCATCTGCTCTTCAGTTAATATATCATTTTTATATCAGCGATACATAAGTTCACAAGGCTACCTGAGAGCAAAGATTAACTGAGATTCCTGTGAACAAAACACTTGCTGTTTGAATCAGACTAAAATTCTAGACTTCCAAGACCGATAGCACCTCAAGGAAAACAGATGAGGTCCCATTTACACCATCATCTAACATGGTGTTACCACTAACACCCCAAGCTATCTTCAGGCTCAACAACTGTCAACTTAGGAGCAGTAATATCAGAGCTTTTATTAGAATGCTACTGCATACATGTAAGAGAAGAAGAAGCTATCTTTAATGTATGAAATTTTGATTTAACACAATTATGACTAGCAGCCTCACTTAATAGTCGGTTCAGCAGGTAGGTTTTACAATGGACATAAGGTCATGGTAAAGGAAATCCTCCCAAAATCTCAGCACTGAAAAAAATCCCCAACTATAATAGAGAAGGGTAAGATCCTCAGGACACCTACCTTATTGCTTTGTAACTATAGCACTTCATGCTGTACATGACAACAACCAACTTCCAGAAACACCAGCAGAAAGAGCATCTGATGTACACAAAGGTTTTCTAACTCAATAAAATATGATTAAAAAAAAAAGCAGAACATTTCCTGAACATAGGCTACAGGACGCTGTAATAGCCACATTACTAAAATACAGTATCTATGGATCGTAAGAATTTTTCATCTTCAGTTAATCTGCAATGGAAACATCATCTGGTAGTCCTGAACCTAACATACTCCCCAAACACCAAACTAGTTTATACGTGACTTTCTTATCCAGGCTAATATATTGGCCTTTAAACAAATCAAAACCTGCTTAAATGGAATGGTATTTGGGTCAGTAGCAGCATCTTTTAAATAGTTCAAACCCCTTTTTCCCCATGTAACTCAGAGCAGGGTGGAGGACAGGTACAACACTAGGACCCAAAAGCCCAGACCCCTCAACCCAAGACAAAATCCACAAAACTTGAAATGTCAGCAAGGTAAAATGTTTTGGAGAGAAATCAATACACAGAAGTTTTTTTAAAATAAAAATTACTACAGTATACTAGGGAGGGATGAGAGGAAGAGAGGTTACACAGGAGCATGTCTTCTCTGACCTGTGATGGGCATTTTATTCTTGCTAAGGCTACCTGTTTTATGAAGTCTGTCAAATGCAATATTGCTTACTCCTTAGTCACGCCATGATCTTTAGGAAAATAGGCCTGAGACCTTTACCACTGTTCCAAGTCATCAACAAGCAATAAATGACTGATACGCTTCAGTCTACAGGGCACCAGCCAAGAGGACTGCCAGGCTAGCCCGGAGAGACTCACAGTCCTGGCTGATAAATTTGAGCTCTTAAAACAATGGGACACTAGCTGCATAATGGAGAGAACATTAGTCTACCTTTTAAGAAAAGCTTAAGCATTTTGTTTTCCTGGACATGAACAAACATTGTATAATTGTCAATCCTGGATATAAGACAGCAGCACCAGTAACCCGATTGCTTGCATCATGACACATTTACCATCATCAAACAGTTTTTTTCTCTTTCCCTCTAGCAAGGGAGTTTTTAGACAGAACACAGAAACCGTAAGAGAATGAAAGGATGACCGTTGAGTGAAATTGATCTTACAGTACAGGAAAACAAAGGACAGATTGTTCCATATTTTTAACCCATGTTTTAAGTTTAGCTTTTTACTCTGTGTTAAGAAATCTGAGATCTGACTTCGGGAAAACACTGAGACAAGAAATACTGCTACATTCGGTGTTAAACATGGAAAACAAGTCTCTCATTTAAGTATGTTCTTTGACAAAGTTAGATATCAATGGAAAAAAAAAAGCTAAGGTGATCTTTAGTTCTTTTTTTTTTTTTTCCCCTCTAAAAGAATAGATTAAGATGACCTCAGCTAAGGCGAACAGGATAACTCAGTTGTCCACAAGTCCCCCAGTTCTCATTCTTTAGCTATTAGGCTATTTACTTTAGCAGAAAGAGCCTCATGCTTTTTAAAAGTGTGGACAAAGAGTTGCAAGGCCAAAAGTGAAAAACAGAAACTCTTAACCTTAATGTTCTGGCAGGAGAGAATGCCTTTTCTTAGTACTCTGGAGTAAAACACTTTTTCTGACCTATTTTTTTCTCTGAGAGCACCGAAGTTTCAAGCATTCAGCCAAAGTAACCATTTTGCTTTGAGGGTGGTGGTGGGTGGAGCAGCTCCAGAGAGATGGTAGCAAGCAAGAAGTTCCTGTTCGGGTTTCCTGGCAGTTCTTTGTGCTGCTGAAGTTTTGCTTAGCCAAAACATGGAAGTTTTCATTTCATTGCTTCTTTTGAGTGGAAGGGAAGCACAGCAATTGCTGCAGCCACTCTGATGAACGCAGAGTGGACAAAGAGTGAAAACTGTACTCGAGGAACTAATATGTTTTTACTGCTTTACTCAGCTCCTGAATACAAGCAACAGAAAGAAGGGATTTAAGTAGTCTCAGAAAGCTCTATAAAAAGATACTTGAGAACAAGCTGTAACCAGATTGAGTGGGTAAACAAATGAGCCCTGACCTAATACTGCAACCTGCCTCATCTTCTGTTATGTTAAAAAGGAAAAAAGAAGTCCTATTTTACTGCCTCTTAATGCATATACTATAATCTCTTAGGAAAATCAAAGACCTACTGACATTTCTAACAAATTCTAATTCCTGACATTTCACCTGGGTAAAACCATCCTTTGGGAATCTAAGCTCCTTTGCATGTTTATGAATTTCAAAGTAAAACTGGAGCTAACACCTTCGTTGGCAATACGCAAAGGATAGGATCGTATTTTACAGCAGTACTTTTATACAAATACAGTCTTGCTGATATAGTTTTGCTTGTTCACAGCAGCATGCAGAGAAGAAAGGCTTCAAAATTATAAACAATTCTAATTATGAAAGCTCTGCACCTTTTTGTGTTGCAAGCCAGCCAAAAACATCACTCAGTTATTACAAAAAATATATACAAAAATACAACAAAGCCAGAGCAGTGAAATTTACTCTTGCAACAAAGCCAGTAAGAAACATGATATGATAACATGCATTTATGAGACATACTAGACAGAAAGTGTGAGCTATTGTAGAGAAATGGAATGGGACACTTACACAGTGGCTCTCTCTCATGGGGGTCCTGATGGTTACTATGTTCTTAAACCATCTAGACAGAATAGCAGGCTGGGCAGAAGTGAGCCACATACAATCCACCAGATGACAATGCTACACAGTGTAGACACCAGCATAGCTAGGAGCCATCTAAAAAGGGGTTGGAGGGGGAGGAAAAGATGAACAAAAATTCAAAAGCAAAAGCTACTGGTGCATTTTAGCTTGTTTCAAGTTCTTCAAAAGCATATTGCTCTACAACGTTTGCCAAGCATTTTCTTACTTTCTATGACTGTAACAATCCATGCAACCATAAATTGCTAAATGCAGTATCCACATGTTGCTGGAATTAAAGCAAATTTTCTGAAATCCTCAGTAAAGTTGTTTATTTCAAAGAAAGTCTGTATCACTCTTTTCAAATAAACGCATGCTGGAGCAGCACATCTCTAACCACTTGCTGGCATCTCATACACAGTTGGATCAGCCTGTACTCATACATCCTACTTCACAATCATATGTTTTAATACTAAAACATTAGATCAGAGTGAGGTCAGTCTGTAAGAACAAACCATTTATGTAAACATCCAGATGGGGGGGGTATATTATCTTCCTGTGTTCCAAGTAGCAAACGCTAGTTCACCATCCTTTGCCAAAGTGAAAATATTACTAATTAGAACATATAGAAGGTATTCATTCATCAAAGCATATAGAGTTTATACAACCAAGTTCAAGAAACATTAAGAAAAAGTTACACACAAATCCCTTGTGACTTAAACATAAGCAACGCTTCTAGCTCTCAAAGACTGTAATTGTCCCAGGTTCTGGAGCTATTATTTTGCTTTTTTGTGTGTCCGTGTGCGAAATAAAACTACATAGAGTATTTAGAACCTTTTCTTTTCTTAGATAAAAGTAATTAATTTCACTGGAAGATCAATTATTTTTAACAGTCTGAACTAAAAGGGAAAAAGACTGACACGTCTTCTAGAAGGGAAGCCTCCTGACTCTTGTAGGGCAGCTAAATATTTCTAGTGATATTTCAGTTTAATAACAGTAACACAAAGAATGTAAGAAGTTATACATTAATCTTTCACCAAATTATTTCAGTACAATCTGCAAACCACGGAAGTAACTTGGGGAAACAGGAAGAGGGAAATTCCAACTCTTGTGTGCCACAATGCAGACTATAAAAAACAGCTGTAACCTCTACATCAATTATTTTAATTCTACAGAAGTATAAGCTAACTAGCTTTAATTAGAAGTCACATTGTAGAATGCTTCATGAGTGGAATAATATTTTAATAGTTGACAGGCTTTCTGCATATCATACAGTCTATATTTATTCCATGGAACATACAATAGATGAGATCTTTCACAGCCTTTACTACATGGCTTAAAGTACCTTTCAGAAAAAAATATTATTTAGTGGAAACTAAGGCACTACGTGCCTTTGAAATTAATGTGCAAGGTAGCTGATTTTACTGTGCTATTCAAGTAACTGAGGTGATCTATTTTGGCGTTTTTTTAATGTCAGTTTGGTACAGGCTTTGTTCTGAATTCGTTGTTTCTTATATGATTGC
>WKFP01014227.1:112304-142128 GCA_011057875.1 Pterocles orientalis
AAAAAAAAAAAAAGAAGAGAGTAAGTTTCCAACTGCAGAAATAAAAAAAAGACTCAAAAACAAGAGACAAAAACACTTCCAAAATAGAACTCATATTGAACATAAAGAAATAGACTAACCGAAAATCGAATTTTAACATAATCACCTACGCCAGATACAATTAAACCAAGCATTAAAATTTTACTGCCAGAGTTCTTATAAAAGAAAAAGAGCCAAGGAAAAAACACACTGTTTGAGGAACAACTTTTAAAGCTTGTTCTTACTGATAACAATCAACTAAGAAAGCAGTGGGTTTGTGTCCCCCACCTCCTTTTTTAAGCATACCATTTTCAATTTTACTTCTTGAATGAGGTCCACTGAAGGCAATGAATTTGTTTGGTATTATCCAGTTAAAATCTCCATTTTCTGCTCTCTGTCAAGAGAAAATGCTTGGTTTATCATTATCCCTGTATTTTCAGGCTTTTCCTTATTGTTTCAAAATACATGCTACACAGAAGTGATGAACAATTTTTGCCAAAGGAAGTTATGTTAGTCTCCTGCTCTCTGTTCCATCAGGAACAGACACTCACAACCTCACTTTTCTTTCCTGTGTTCTCCTCTTTCTAAATTAGAGTTTTAGAACAAAAGCGATGCCCTTCAGATGAAGGGCAACAGGGCAACTTCCAATTTGTAATTTTTTAGAGATTTCAAAATTATTACCTTGGCCTTATCTCTGTTCACAATTTAAATTGTTATTTTTTAGATTCTAAGAACACTTAAATTTTCTCTTTACAGATGACGGGCAGCTTCGCATTTCTGAGACTGCATATAGTCAAGAGTTGCAGTCCTTCATTGTCACAGTTTTTGCCATTCCCCAAAGTGAATTTTATAGGCTTGGAGTTTCCCAGCCCTGTTTCATTCTTTACCTCACAGAGTGTTACTATACCTTTGCCATATGTTCACAGATACATACTTTAATTGCTCTCCAGAATTCAGTTAGACTTGGACTTTCATGCCCTCAAGTTTCTCATCAAGACTGCTCAAGACAGCAGACATCTAACAGGTGCTCAAATTCCCATTCCCAATCATCTTCCAGGGCTTTAATAATAACAGAAAAAAGTGTTTTCCTTTTGGTTTCTGCTCCACTCCCCCAATGTCTGAAGCTGACTATTCTTAAATTTGAATTTTAATATTAATATTCTCTCTCTGACCACACACCTTTATTTAACAATCAAAATTTAAAGAGACAAAACAGAAATGGAACCTAATACTACAAAAAATAAAATCAGCACATATTATAAGCAATCATCTTAGCATTAGTAACAGCAAACAAACCAGAAGACTGATACTGAACACTTACTTCATAATGCTCATATTCATTTACATCAAACGTATTGAAATCCAGGAAACCATACTGCAAAGCCTAAAATTCAGAATATAACTTTTAACAAAGACAGCACCTTTTCAATGAGGACAGTTTATCACTCTTTTCGGTTACTGAAAGCTGCTTATTATCTTTTCTTCTCTTTCAGACAGATTTCTTCATATATTTGAAAAAAACCAACTTAGTCTTGGTTCAAAACAGATTTTTAAATTTTAATATAAATGAAGTTAGACAAGCAAATCCACTCTTTCATGTTTTCATTGAATCACTACAAAATTGCAGACTACATAAGCCTTCAGTCTTTTTATTACTACTAGGCATACAAAATAAAGAAGAGAAAAATAACTGGTAAAAATTATCTATTGAAATTATGAGTACATTCTAAAGTCTGCATTCAAGGACTGCAAATATTTTTGGGCATGAATGCTATTCACTCTCATTATGTTGCTAATATCTTACTGATTTTAAATGGTTTGCACACACACTGGTACCCTAAGCAGACACTAGTGTGGCCCCTGATGCCTCGTAATTATACACAACCATTATATTTAATACTGTACAAAAAATTTAAGCATTTGGGCAACTGGCAGTTTACCCACTTGTTAAGTCACAAAGCACAAACACAGACAATCCTGTCTCTCCAGATATTTAAAATATTACATTTTAATCTCTTTCACTGCATTATCTTCTGTAGTTTTCCTTGCTGTTCACCAATACTAAGAAGAATATCAATTCATCATTTCTGGCACACAAACAGACAACGTCAAAACATCCAAAAAAGCTGAAAATCATGAATCTGCAAGAAGCTGGCTTAATCAGTAAAAACACCAGCATTTGGCAGAGATACCCATAATACAAAAGACAGTTGTAGCATGGAAAGCTGCAGAACTCACCATGTCACTACTCATACAGGCTAAAAAGAATGCATATAAATTCCTCTGTCCTTCAATGCCACCTTACTTCACTGCTATATTGCTATAAAGCATTAGATTATGGTAATTTGTAGTTAAAAAATAAAAACCTGCCTCCTAACATTTGTTCTATTTTTATTACTAAAGCAAAACTTGAAGTTATTAGCACATGCTGGAAATGCGCAAAAAGTATCACTAACCAATTCAAAACCCCTTTCAAAGGCTACATTCAGCCTAAAAGGTAACACCAGGGGGGGCAAATAATGAAGCTATCGCATCCCTCTTCAGGATTGGAGGTGTGAATTACTGTCCCAAAAGATTAAATAAACAAAACTCAAAATTCTCTCTTTAAAATCTTCACTAGCTGATTATATAAAGCATTGGTTGACTTCTATGGATGCTTTATATGAAAGTTTTGTACAATACATAATACATAATAAGCTAGGCAACAATCCAAAAATATGCTGCTGCACAGCTCTAATTGGATCCTAGCTTCCCAAGCCTTCTTTTTCTGATGGGTAATATTTAGCTGACCTTTTGCAATATGAAAAATGTTGTTTTACTGACCTTGTTTATTGCATTAAAACAGTCCAGTAATGTCAGATGAAAACTGCAAGTACCAAAGGAAGCATCCCTATAAGATACGATGACCAAAATGGTAAAGTTACCCCATTTTAATCCAAGTGAAAGTAATTGAAGATATTTCTCTAAAACACCTTTAAAAATAGCTTTGAGATAATCACAACTATAGTGACATAATTTTGTCAAATTATTACTGCATTTTCCCCCTTGCATCTTACAATAATAATAAAATATAAAATAAGTTATGTTAACAGGTGATCCAACAGTACGATTATTCCACTTAATAGTTTTCATAAAGCTCACATGTTCAATTTCCGACATCAACATTGAAACTGGATTCTTTCAGTGTTCATGTCAAAAAAGAACAGACAACCCAATGCGTTGTGGCAAAAGCTAGTGCCTAAATTAGTATAATACTTTAACATACACTCTTAGAATATTTTCTTCTGAAGTACTCTTTCAAAAAAGTCAAATTTTAATACACAATTTTTTTCTTCACAATCCATTTAGAAGAAAAAAAATGCTGCACACATGCATTCTACATATACATGAGCGGCTTCTTAAAACCATCAAGATACACATTTGCATAGACATATTAAAAGGCTTTTATTCAGATGCATAAAACAGTTTACGCTTAAACATGAGAGGAAACTTGTTTTCATTAAAACCTTCTTTTTCAATTACAATTTTTTAGATTCTGTTGATCCAAGAATGGTATGTTCTTAGTATACAACTATTATTAGATTCCATAAGCACTGTAGAGCAAATATCCTGCAAGAATACTATAGTCAAGTAAAAAAAAAAAAAACAAATATACATCAAATAATATTATGTCTTGGCAGAACACCTTCTTTTGAGACCATGCAGCCCTCATCAGCAGTCATTAATGTTTCAAAAAAGTAAACAACATATCACATTCAAATTTCAGCTGAGAGGACGAAGAACTTCTGAAAAACCTGGATGGCTGCCTCTACAATTTGTTTGTTATTGTTTTCCGCCCTAAGAAATCCATATGAAAGCTGGGAAAAAACAAAAATCAGCAGGAGAAGGAAATAGCAGAACCCCATCCAGGTAAAAGAGAGGACAGGTAAAGGTGACATTGTAGTGGGTGTCTATAAGGCCACCTGACCAGGAAGAACAAGTGGATGAGGCCTTCTACAGACAGATACAAGCAGCCTCACGTTCACAGGCCCTGGTCCTCACAGGGAACTTCACTCTGGTATCTGTGCAGGGACAGTACAGCAGGACATAAGCAATCCAGGAGGTTCCCACAATGAACTGGTGACAACTTCCTCCTCCAAGTGACAGGTAAACCAATAAGAAACAGCACTCTGCTGGACCTCATACTTACCAACAAGGAGGGACTTGTTGGACATAAGAAAGTCAAAGGCAGACTCAGAGGCAGGGACTATGCGATGATGAAGTTCAGGATCCTGAGGGCAGGAAGGAGGGTGAAAAAAGCAAGCTGACAACCCTGGACGTCAGGAGAGCAGTCTTTGGCCTCTTGAAAGATCTGCTTGAAGAGTCTCATGGAATAAGTCCCTGGAGGGAAGAGGGGCCCAGGAAAGCTAGGTAATATTCAAAGATCATCCATTTCAAGCTTAAGAGCAGTTCACATCAATGAAGGCAAAGCAGGCAAAAATGCCAGGATGCCTGTGTGGATGAACAAGGAACACCTGGCCAAACTCAAACATGAAAAGGAATCATACAGAGAGCAGAAGCAAGGACAGGTAGCCTGGGAGAATATACAGACATTCTCTGAGCAACCAGGGATGAAGTTAGGAAAGTTAAATCCCAAATGGAATTGAATCTGGCCAGGAACATCAAAGAAAACACGAAGGGCTTCTGTAAGTACCTGGACAACAAAAAGATGTGGGCCTATTGCTCAATAAGACAGGGGACCTGGTTCCACAGGACATGGAAAAGGCTGAGGTATTGAATGCCTTCTTTGCCTCAGTCTTTACTAGCAAGACCAGCCTTCAGAAATCCCAGGTCCCAGAAACCAGGGGAAAATACTGGAGTAAGGAAGAGGTACTCTTGGTGGAAGATGACGATGTCAGGGAATACTTCTGCAAACTGGACATAGCTAGGTCCATGGGCCCTGACAGGATGCACCCATGAGGGCAGAGGGAGCTGGTGGATGCCATTGCAAGGCCACTCTCAACGATCTCTGATCAATCATGGCAAATGGGAGAAATGCCTGAGGACCAGTGGAAAACAAATGTCACCCCCAACTTCAAGAAAAGCAAGAAGGAATCCCACAGGCAACTACAGGTCAATAACGTCATCTCAGTCCCCAGAGAGGTGATGGAGGCAGCTAATCTTGGGAACCATTTCCAGGCATATTAAGAACAAGATTATAGTACAGAGTACTCAGCATGGATTCACCAGGACAAAGTCATGCTTGACCAACTTGATAAACTCCAACAATGAAATAACTGGCCTGGTAGATGAGGGGAGAGCAGTGGATATTGTCTGTCTGAACTTTAGTAAGGCCTTTGACACTGAATCATAGAATCATTAAGGTTTGAAAAGACCTCAAGGATCACCAAGTCCAACCATCAACCCACACCACCTAACTCACTAAAACATGTCCCTAAGCACTCCATCTACACATTTCTTGAACACCTCCAGGGATGGTGACTCCACCACTTCCCTGGGCAGCCTGTTCCAATGCCTGATCGCTCTTTCAGTGAAGAAATTTTTTCTAACATCTAGCCTAAACCTCCCCTGGTGCAATAGAATCATAGATTCCCCATAAGATCCTCATAGAGATGTGCAGGCTGGTTGAGCACACAGGTGGATTGAAAACTGGCTGAATGGCTGTGCCCAAAGGGTAGTGGTGAGTGGTACAAAGTCTAGCGGGAGGCCAGGAACTAGTGGTATATGCCAGGGGTCAAAACTACATTTGATCCTGTTCAACATCTTCATTCATGATCTGGATGAAAGAGCAGACAATTGCCCCAGTAAGTTTGCTGATGACACAAAAATGGAAGGACTGGCTGATATGCCAGAGGGTTGTGCTGCCACCCAGAGGAACCTTGACAGGCTGGAGAAATGGGCTGACAGAAGCTTAATGAAATTCAGCAAGGGGAAGTGTAAAGTCCTACACCTGGAAAGGAACAACCCCAGGCACCAGTACAGGCTGAGAGCTGCCCAGCTGGAGAACAGCTTTACAGAAAAAGACCTGAGGGTCCTGATGGACACCAAGTTGAACAAGTCAGCAAAGTGCCCTGCAACAAAGAAGGCTAATGGCATCCTGGACCACATTAGACAAAGTATTGCCAGGAGGTCAAGGGAGGTAATCCTTCTCCTCTCCTCAGCACTAGTGAGGCCGCACCTGGAGTAGTGTGCCCAGTTCTGGGCAGAGAGGTATGTTCAGTGCAAGAGAGGTATGAACATACTGGAGAGTGTCCAGCAAAGGGCAGGAAAGATGATTAAGGGACTGAAGGAAAGACTGAGAGACGTGGGACTTACTGGAGAAAAGGCTTATCAATGTATATAAACACCTGAAGGGAAGGTGTAAAGAAGACAGAGCCAGGCTCTTTCCAGTGGTGCCCAGTGACAGGACCAGAGACAATGGGTCACAAACTGAAATACAGGAGGTTCTCTCTGAACATTAGGAACCATTTTTTCACTGTGAGTGTTGCTGAGCACTGGAACAGGTTGTCTTGAGAGACTGTGGAGTCTCCATCCTTAGAGACATTCAAGAGCCATCTGGATGTGATCCTGGGCAGCCGTCTCCAGGTGGCCCTGCTTGAGCAGGGATGTTGGACCAGATGACCACCAGAGGTCCCTTCCAACCTCACTGTGATTCTGTGATACTCCAAGTGAAAAAATAAATTATTTGCAACCTGCTAACGAAGTTTTTGTGTTGATAATGACCCTACCTGACTGACTTTTTATTACTCTATGGGAAGGTACTGTTTTTTTCAGAGACGAAGAAGATCTTAAAGGAACAGAGCCCAGACCAAAATCTCAAGCTGATCACTAAAGTAACCTGAATTCCTCTATTTGCACCTGGTTTAGTTGCACTAGTAAGCTCGTGAAAATGGTAAAAGTTTGCAGACACTTCATCAGACTGTATTCTTTAACCCCAGAGGCTGGACACATCTTCAAAAGACAGTTCTCAGTAAGTCTTACTACATATCACATCTTTGTATTTCTTTCAGTAAGTATTGCTGTCAAAGTGATGGTCTGGGGATTTTGGCAGGGTATATGACCTGAGTGAAAAGCTACTATGTCCATCACCCACGTACACCTTTATATTTAGAAACAAACCCTACAGTCTTTCTAGGGAGGACTTTTTTTCTTTGGGGAATACAAAAATTTAATTTAAAAGTGAGAAATGGGATGATGGAAGTATGCAAATAAAGAGAGCTGTTAGTACACAATTATACTGTGGAGTGGCATGGGAGAAGTAATAGAAACTTAAATCATCAAAAGCCCATCTCTTGGCAAGAAAGCCAGAAAGCACAAACAAGCAAGGACTGAATTAATCACCCCCTAACAATGTATTTGGAGAGTAAACTTGCCTTCTAAATCATTTTTTTGTCCATTCTTCTCTGCATATTGTGGCAGCCAATGGAATGTTAGTTTAGTCCAACTTTTATAAACTCTTGTTTGGAAGAAATTAAGAAGTTGTTCCTCTGCACAATGGATCAACTTCATTTGTCACATTAAGCAGCACAGTATATACCTCAAAGAGAAGTCTGTGGTCTAAAACAGCTAGGATTACACTCCCTCAGGGTCAAACAACCATGAATCAATGGTTTTACACATTTCCTCATTGGTAAAAAGAAACACTTTAAAGTTGCACTAAATCATGAGGTTAGCTAGTATTCTTTATGCACAAAACAGTATTTGCAGGTTGCTGCATACTTTCAACAAAAGGGAAAAACTAGAAGTATTACAAGCCATTTGTGATGAATGACAGATATTTTGGTACATTTAACTATCAACTATTGGCACAAAACCAGACTGCCAGGTAAGAACCAATGTAGATCATAAAGCTCAAGCAGAGTGCATACAAAGCAGTGTGGCTCCTTCACCTTCTGTCAGTACACTTCAGTACCAGCTGCTAACACCCTGGTTCAGCAGTCTGCACTTAAAAGCTCAGGCAGTGAATGTGTTACGTACTGAAACTTCAGAAAAAAAACCAACCCCAAACAAATTAGTACTAATAAATGCTACATTCTTCTTCAAAATAGGAAGGTACAGAAAGTTCCAAAAACTTATTATTTACCTGAAAGGAAGATACGAAACACTTCCAGACAATATAAGCCTGTACACATCTTCTGGGGATTCTCTCAGGTATATTATCTATTTTTGTGGAAAAAGACAGAAAAGAAAATAAAAATACTATTTTAAGATTTACATTAATAACTTCAAGTTGCTTGTTTACTACAGAAGGCATAATTAATTATCACAGAGCTCAAAAGTGCTGGGAAAGAGTGGCATCAAGAACAAATGTATGCAAGGACACAACAATAAAACCAGCACAAACAATATAAAATACTGGTCAACCTAGAGTAACACATATTTTTAAATCAAATTTATAGATGTGTGCAGGAGTTTTTAACTATAGGCTACAGTGAAAAAGCTTCTGTCCATCTGGATTCTTCCATCTTTCGGTTGCAACTCTGCTGGACCAGTTTGTAAATTTTTTTTTTAATTAAGTTTTAAGATGCAAACCAAATCACAAAACCCCACAGATATCAGGAAAGCTATGAATCATCTGGTCTACAAAACAGTGTATACACTGACCAGACAAGACTAAAACAGTAATTTGTGTATCTTTTGATTTTCCTACAGCAGAGCATTTACATTATTCCAATTCTTCTATTTCCTCCTTTGCACTGGTGAGACAGTATCCACTAACTAAATCCAGATGCCATAAAGGGAGGGGGAGAAAAAAAAAAAGTCTGTAGCTTCAGAAGCACAATCCTAACAATAGAATGAAGTAACATACTTGAAGTACTACACATCAAACTTTCTTCTGTCAAAAACACTCAGAAAAGAATTCACAAAGGATCAACTCACAACAAATACGCATATAGTCTTCCATCACAACATGCCTGATTCCTGTCGGATAGCCTCTAACACTAAGATCTCCTTAAGGAATACTGCAAAACTCCTCTTTTATGCAACTCATCTTAAATACCATCAAACACTATCCCCAGCATAGCCAGGAGATAAGAACTGTTAATAACAAGCTGATACTAACAGGTCAATATTCAGTAATTTCAAATTAATACTTTTTCTTTAAAACTGCATTAACTAAGCTTTAACACACTACAGAAAGCTGTTTTTTTTTATTAATGTTCAGTAAAATTATTTACATCTCTTATATAAATGGCCTTTTTCCTTAGAGGTTTTTTGAAAGTAAGAATCCTAATGAGTATTAATTAGACATCCCCTAAAAATCTAAGTGTGGTACTTTGCCTTCTGTTGCTTTTGACATTTTATTCTTTTAAGAGCTGGCATTCCCTTTCAAATTTCTTTGATGCTGCTGCAAAGCCAGTTTGAACAACGGCTTAACACACACACACACACACACACACACACATCATTGTGAGGGTAGAATGGGAGGTGGCACAGATGTAGCTAAAAAAACCCCAAACAAACTAATGCAGAACAAACAACCCAGCTTGAAACATATCCTAAACAGACGGATAAAACATACACAGCAACAGGTGACACCTTTAACTTTTCCTCTGATTCAATTACTGTGTTACGTATTTTCTGAGCATTCTTCCTGTGCAATTAGCAAAACCAAAGAAAACCACATCTGTCTTGTTTAAGCAGTTTAGTTGAGTAATGAAAACGGCATGTTTCGTGTGCGTGTGTGCTTTCACTGGGCAGGGGTAAGTAACATGCATTTATGCTTGTAAGCATACACCCAGAATAGAAATAGACTTTAAAAGCCCCCAAAATATCACAGAGTAGCTGCTCCTCAGATGCCAGAGTTCACTTTCTATTCTGCAGGCATATTGATCTGTTGAATTGGATATAGAGATTATGTTCCAAGTCATACTTTGCACCTTGCACCACAGTGAACACATATTGCTAGCAACCATATAAATCTAGCTCTGCTTGCTTATCAGAAAAAGAGCCCTAACCCAGAAAAACTTCCAAGCCAGAGACATGCAACGGTATTAGCAAAGAGAAGGTAATTAAACAGCAGAAACAGTTTGTAACCAGAAATGAGTCACCTGGAAAAAACTTAGGATTCAGAGCTGTAAGGCTAGGTAATATACAGAGTACTACTTGTGCAACAGGCAAATAGAAATGCCAATCCTGGAGGCACATGTAGCTCAGAAAGGATTTCTTCCATATCTCAGCTGAACTTTTACCAGCTTCTTCAAGAAAACAAGCTTCCCTGCAGAAGCCTATGTCTGCAAGTGTAACAGCTGCAAGAGGCAAGTTTTTTCCATAATGTTAAGTGTTGTATTAAAATGAGTCTAAATAACATTACAGTAAAATGAAACATGTTAGTCCTCAAGCACAGATCCAACTTCTAAAATTAACAGTGAAGTTGCTAGAAACATAATTTTAACATACATGCACGTGTGTATGGACTTTCCTTACCATAGTTCTATGAACCCTTGCTACATACAAGGACACTTAAGCCTGATTTTGACACAAAAATCCAATGTCTACCATCATTTATTACACACAAAAAAGCACACTGCAAGAAGACGGCATTTTTCAATGCAGACAAGCTACTGAGCAAAAATGAATTACTTCTTGTGCAAATGAAGCAATATACAGTATATTCACTGAAGAAGGAAGCTCTTTGAGTGTGATTTCTCAGAATTTTCTGAAAGAAAGAGAGATCCTGCTACACTTCAGCTGTGACACTACTACACACACAAGATACAACGTGGGAACAGTTGCAGAGACAGCAGTTGACAAAACAGTCAGATGGTGTTCTCAGTGAAAAGTGGCTTACAAAAAAATGAGGTTACTATGTAACGATATGTGGACAGGTGCAATGGTGTGGAGGGAAGAATGGCATTCAGACTCTACACAGAACAAGAAAGACCATAAACAGATACTTACTTTACAAGGAAAGTATCCTGTCAGTAACAGAACACAAGAAGCTTTGACAGTCACAGTGGAGACAAGATCAGTTGCTGTCACAGCTTAAGACTATAAGAGAGCACCACACTTGCTATCTTTGGATTTGCATCTTAGATGCCAGCAAGGTTGGGTGAAGGCTGAACATAGGTGAGCCTGGCTGGGTTCAAGTTGTGGATGAATCAAATACCAGATATGGAAACAGGTAAGACTGAAGGAGTGAGGCAAGGAGCAGCAAAGCCCAGGGAAGCAAGGGATGTTGAGGCAGCAAAGACCTCATCTGCATTAGGAAGTAGCATGCACCAGCAGAAACGCATCCATACACTGAGAGTCAGCACAGAAGATCTGACATCTGCCCTATACACTTCCAGCAGCTTTTAACCTTAACAGCTAGTCGTAGTCTGGTCCTGTGGACTGAAAAACCTGTTGGGACTGCTCCTACACCTCTCCATGAAGTGAACCAAAAAGCAGGGACCAGGGTTTAAGGAAAGATTCACTTCAAAAACACACTGCTGACACAAAACCTTATATATAATATATATATACACAACAGTATACATTACTGTTTCTGACCAGGAGGAGGCCACTAAAGCCTTATAGATGGCCAAATTCATTGGAACGATGTGGGTAAACAAAGGACTGAAGAAAGCCAGTACATGAAAGAAAGTAAAAGTGATCAGAGAGACCGGCAGAAGACACAAGTGTTGAAAGAGAGGAGGACTTTCTGCAGTAAGCAGAAGCGAAGTTTCAGAAAAGACGAGAATAGAAATGTTGATCTGATTAACAGCAAAACAAAGATATATTTGTAAATTCATAAGGTATGTAGAAGGGGAAGAATGGGAAAGGGGAAAAGACATAACCTCCAGAAATCAGAATATACAACAGCTGAAACCAGTCTGTCCAGAGGCTGATTATAAATTATGTTTATGCTGTGCTTTCTAAGATGACAGAAACTTTTACAAATAGAGTTGTTTTCTTAACTTAATGCCAATAAAGCAACTAACAAGAATAACTAATTGTTAAAAAGATGAAAAATATTAAAATGTATTTCAAGCAATGACATTAACTGTTATTTAGCAGAAGCAGGCATTATCTGGGATAGTTTTTGTTCAGTCTTGTATATACAAATGGAGAAAAGTCTTAGAATTTTACATTGATTTCCCAAACGGCTCCTTTCCTGCTGGTCAGGCAAACATTAAAAAAAAAAAAACCCAGCTTTTAAAAAATCTTAGAAAAATCAGCAGACCTGAAAAAAATAATCCATAAGTACAGCTGCACTGGTTTTAGAATTTTCCTACTACTGTATGCACATGCAGATGGGTGTACATACACATCTACATAAACACACACAAAAATACACACGGAAAAACTCTTAAAATCGTTTCTTTACAAATCTTTCACTTAAGTACCTTCCAGAAAAAATTGTTACTATAAGGAACTGACATCTTTCAAGCCAAAATAACATACTGTTTCATCATACTGTGTAATCACCTGTGTACCAACAATTTTGAAATTTGCTTTCTTCATGCATACAAAAAAAATATCCTACTGAACTTCAAAATCCAGACAGAAATGTGTGATTAGCAGTTGAACCACTAACATTGCTCTAATCATCCTTTTCATTTAGGACATCTGCTTCTAATTAAAGGAATGCAGGCAGCTCTGGGAATAGTCAAGAAACATCAGAACTTTGAGTACTGGGAAAGGTGCATTCAAGCACTGTTCCTGCCAACACTGGTGTGTAGTCAAACAGCTGCTATAATGTTTACTAAATGAGATAGAAGGGTTTCCAGTCCTAGGCAATCCAGTCTTTATGAGCATTTAAAATCAACCATAGAATGACAGTTCTTTTAGCAAGCCATGTTATTGTCTGACTCATACTAGTGTTTTCAAACCAGCCCTATTTTTTAAACAAAGGTTTCCTAGATTAGCCTTACAATCATGAAAATGGTATTCACAATAGGAAGAAAAGTATTACTAGTAGAAAAGGAAAGGAGGCTCTGGGTGAAAAAGACAGCTTAATCTTCAATACATGGGATTGTCAGGTGAAATAGTAATGCTGCATGCAAGGTAAAACATGTTTGATAATAATCATCTATGACATAACGTTGCTTTTTCAGGAAAATCAAGCAGGATACTTGAATATGCTCTATTGTTAGAGGCTATATGAACTCAAGTCTGTAAACAGCCTTTAAATTTGCGGCTATGATCTGCTAAGCGTAATTAAATTTATCCACTTGCTCACCCTTAACTGCAAAGTCTACTTAAGTTTGCATCCTAAATCACATATTTTACCAACCATTCTGACTTAAAAGAAGAAAATAATGAGATGATTAATTTTAAACTGCTTACAAGCAAACTTCACGTGATACAACTGTTCCAAAAATGTCACTCAACCAAAATAGCCTGAACTGCTGTATACAGCAAATACTCACCCACAACCCACCTATTCTGAACAACTGCAAATATCTACCAAGTGTGAACAGACTCAAATACAAGCTCACACACATGCGTAGTTTTACCATAATTTAAATGTATTAAATGTGAATATATTGGATAAAATAGTCAGTTAATGTTAAATTTTCTAGCAATATTCCTTAGAAGAACAATTTAAATACAGCAAAATTAAACCAGAAATATATTAGAATGAAAAGCTTCCTGTATGGACTTGTGGTGTACTGAAGAAATGCACATGTGGCCAACAGTCCTTTCATTAGCAGAAACACAGTCATTAAGTGCATAAAAGTGGCAGAGAGGGAATAACTGCCTGCCTCTGGCAACTCTCTTTGTTCATCATAAACAAAAGCAAGAAACCTTCAATTACTTTTTAAACAGCAGGGGGGAGGTACAGAAAACCCTGTCAGCTGGGAACTAACCTGGCTGGGCACATCAGTGCTTCAGGACAGCTAAGAAAGCAAGCTAGTCCTACAGTGAGGGACCCCTAAAGAGCAACCCTTCTTCTATGGAGATAAGCAGCCTGGTAAGAACATAGCGAGGAAGAACTTAGTACAAACAGCTAGAAAAGCTGCCATCATGAAGACTAATCATGATTTCCCAAATACAATCCAGAGAAGGTAGCTTTCAGAGGGCATGAGCACAGAAAGCCAAAAATACTTGAGACAACTTGTGCTTAAATGAAAGGCCAGTACTTTGTCCATCTTGTCTCTGCCACTTGATTGCCAAGCACAAGCACTTCTCGCCAAAATGTAGCTGAGGTTATACATGGTTCACCCACCTTTACTTTGAGCGCTGCCAGTTACCCATTTACCACCACTCAGCTTGGACCACTGAACAAACAGGTTTGCCTGCTTTCCCACAGCTTAGCCAGAGGTAATTCTGCAAATGCCACGGTAAGAACAGAACAGTTCAACATCACGCAGATGGGTGCTAATTGCTTCTGCAACCTCCAGCTTCTACCCAGCATTAGGCCCACATGTAGGAAGGACACTAACAAATTGAAAAGGCAAAAAAACCAGTACTACGGATCAGAACGGATGAAGGAAACGCTGCTTACCCTGAAGAAAGAAGATGAGAAAATAGACAAAGTACAGAGATGAGTCCCGGAGAAGGTGACCTGAATTACAGCAGTTCATGGGGCGGTACCCTCGAAGGGTCACCCTCCAAGTACATAATTAGTGCCAGGCCTGAGGAAAAAAACACTGTTACTAAGTTAATGCAGCCAAGGGGAGAGGGGGGAGCTTGGGAATTAGGTGGACAGGGCACAAAAAGTACATTTTTTTTCTTAATATAGAAGGAGCAATGATGGAAGAAGCAGACTTTCCTCACCCACAGCCAAATCCTGGCGAAAATCAAGAGAAGCCACTGTAGAGATCAACTCGGAAGATCACTGCTGCTTGGTAGCATGGTAAGGCCTGAACAGTGCAGACAGCTTCCAAGGAAAAGCAATTTTTCTTTAAAAGTTGAAGAACAAAGGTTCCTCCCCCCGCACTTCTTCCCTTCACCCCCTCCACCCAAATAAAGTGTAAACATTCAACCCCAAAACTCTGAATTATGGCTACCCTTTCTGTGGCTGTACATGCCAAATTTATGCTAATCTACACAGAAGAATATTATTCCATTATGCAGTGTATCATCTGTAAAAATGAAACAAAATAGAGCATTAAAATAGATGGAAGATGAACAATAAAGGGATTAAGATCTAAATTTACTCTAAAAAACCACATTTTATTCTAAAACTACATATATAACTAAGTATTTGAAAACTTTCTTCTTCACTCTTGAGGCCATGTTATACTGAAGAGCCCTGTAGCTTGAGTTAGGCTGTGCTGTCACATCAAAGTACACCTGGAAGGAAGCAGCAGATATGGGAGGGGGGAGAAAGAAGTGTGTAGCCTGAAGAGTTCAGAAACTATATCCACTGAAGAGGAAAGAAAGACAAGTTAGATGGGGTGGGGGTGGGTCGGGGGGGAGAGGAACATTAAAACACACCAACTGTGAAGAAAAGACTGCGAACACACTTTGCCTGTAAACCAGACCACTAACAGCTGTCCTTACACTTCACTACAGTCAATGAAGATTTTCATCATTGCCTTAGCAGTCAAAATAAGCATATGCCCACATGATATATATACACACACATATATATATTTAAACAAAAGATACTGAATGATAAAGCATGCTAATATATTCCAGTTCCTTTGAGCAGAAGTTAAATAATATTGTCTTTAAGAATACACACTTAAGGTCAACAAGCCCTTAAAATGACAGGCTCAAAAGTTGCCAGCATAAAGATATTGAATATTTATGAGGACATACAAGTTCCAGAGGAGAACTAGTTATATACAGTTCATTACAGTTTTATAGTTAAAATGTGACTGTGTTTAAAAAAAAGAGAACAATAGCAGAAAGCGCACACACTTACTGCGTCTGTGCTATTCCTGAAAATCTGGCAGCCTGTAATTCCTAACAAGTAACTTCAAGCACCTGCATCTAAAAGCACTTTGTACCCAAAACTATGCTTAAGTTATCAAAGGTCTTACAATACGCACCAACAAGCACTACTTTCATGACTAGCCCTGCAAAGGCTACTTTCCCTTTCTACCGCCTTGCTCTTCCCACCTGAATTCCTCCAACCTTGTGCACTGCCAGGCAGTTCCTCAACCTAAGGCAAACTGTTGAAATGGGAACCCACCATGAAGCTAAAAAACTGATATCAAATAAGAAAACACATTCAACCCACAGAAAACAACAGTGGCAACCTAACACTTGACACTGTAAAGGATCAGAAAGTTCAAGAAGCAAACAGCATTACCGACAGGACCTGGTCTGATTAACTAAAATTATGGAAAAGCTTCTTAAGGCTTTTGACCAATAGCTGGATGGATCCATCTCCATCAAAAAAGCAAAGCACTCTGAACTGAAGAAGTAGTGGATGGTTAAGCCTATATATGTTCTTTATAAAGAAGGCCTCAACATTTTTCCTTTCAATCATGAAATATCCTTATAGACATACATTTATCATGCATTCTGAACAGATCTTATACCATTGCTTGCCCCGTGGAGAACAATCCAATCATTCCCTGCAGAAAGCAGAAAGATGGGATGTGTACGAATACTTCAGCAGTGAGTGCTGTAATTAAGCCTGCCTCTTCATGGAAGACCACCAAAGTGTGTCAGGGAAAAAGCAAGCCGAAGCCGCAGGGACACAGTCTTCTGTGATCTTTCTTCACTAGAATACTTCTCACATCAATCTGGGAAGAAACTGTACTCTTTAGAAAAAGCAGTACTGAAGCCAAAGTCTGTTGCACTGGAAAGAAAATCAGCATCTAGCTAGAGCTACCTCACCATCTAGGACTTGCAATTGTGTAAGACAGACAGAGCCCCATTCCAGGAGGGGACTGATACTCAAGCAGTGCTTCACTTTGCCATGGGCCTTTAAGGGAAATTGACAAAATATTCCACCTGTACAATGCAACAACCCAACTACAAACTATTGGGGGTTTTGACTAGCCTCTTTCTCTGCAACTAGCCGTCCCACATGCATTGGCTAGTCAGGCATGATCTCATGTCATACTTCAGCTGGATCTGTGTTAGCATCTTTTCTGTGCTGTGCAGCTTCCACCTCCTTCACTGTGATTCTCTGAAGCAAAACCTTGCTACTCCTCTGTCCAAGGACCTCCATTTTTAACTACCTTGCTTTAGACTGTCATAATCCATACATACTGATCTTAGACCTTATCCAAATCTGTCCAAGCATTCCCCTTCAATTGCACGTTGATATTGCAACATAGCACAGCTATGAGATGATCAAAAATAAGATTTGTGTTAGGTTTTTGGTATACTTTCACACAGTCAATCATAGTATTTTTGTATTAGATTGGTTTGCCATTAGTTAATTCTCCATACTGTGGATTCTGCTCAAAATATCTGCTGTGCTGCACAATACTACTATACATATTCAGAACAAAAGTTTAGGAAAAAAAAAAAAACCGCTTCCTTCCAAATAATGGTTGATAACTAAAGCCAGCCCCTTTTCACTTTCTGGGCCTCCATTATGGTCAAGTCACTAGGAAGAAGTAGTTTTCCTAAAAGCTGCAGCTGTTTTGTCAGCATAACGCCTTAAGCGCAAACAAGTTTGGTAACTCATGTTGACAGTTCCAATATGGTTTAAGAATGTACAGGTCTACAGCAACATTCCTAGCCACCTCTGTTTCAAATACGAAGAGTGATATATTTGAAATCTAGTTTTTAATTTGTAAAAAGTACTGTAGAAAACAGACAACAGAAAAACCCTGGGGAGCAGGAAATGGACCTCCTGCATGATGTAGAGAGGCAGCAAGAAGGCTGCCAGCACTACAGCAAGTACTGTGCAGCCTTGCAGCTAATAAATATGAACAACCCAAGGCTACATGAACTTTGACCCTTCAAATCTCCAACATAAAAAAAACACATAGGTTATCACTTCATTATATTACTCAGTATACAACAGAGATGGTTACAATCAAGGTGTGTTCCAAGCAAAAGCAGAACATGAATACGGTATGTCATATATCTTTCATTCTGAAGCACTCAGCATTTTATTCCTTGACTACACTCTTGTGGACCAAACACATGCGGCTGTGACGTAAAGCCAGTCATTTTCCCCTCTGCAGTCAGGGACATCGCTCAGTGCATTTCCAGCCACCTTGTATATTCCCAGGCTTTACACCAGCTCTAGGCCAACCACAGGATATCACTCCTTCTCCTAGGTTAACTGAAGAGATCACCTTACGTTAGAAAAGAAGCAGCTGAGCAAGAAAATGTATAATAAATGTGCATGCAATGGGCAATTATATTCTGTACTTTGTGCAAGAGAGCATTTCTCTATTCTAAAAAAGAAAAAGGAAAAAAGAAAAACTCCAAGAAGCAGTCCTTTTTTCAAAATGAAAATATTGATAAAGTTTTTTTTTTTTCCAGTGGTACTCTTATTTCTTAGGAGTACAGATTGCAGCAGAGAGGAAAAAAACCAAAACCATACAACTCCATTCACACACCTGCTAGACTTTAAAAATTGTCTTAGTATGTGGTACCTTACTATGAACTATATTAGTAGGAACATTATTCAACAGAAAAGAATGGGTTTTATCTTGCTGTTCTAAAAACTGAGTATGAAGAAATAAACACATTTAGCAAGCTGATGTAATGTAAAAATTGAAGTACTTACTGCGTAGGAGCCTATGAGGAATGCAGCATTTGCTTGTTTTTTCTGATCAAAGCCAGTATAATGAATTATTTTCTTCCTTATCAATGAAAATGACTGTATCAAGAAATGAACAAGATTATGATTCTGCATTTTAGACTCTTCATGCCTTCTTTTACAAAATTAGAGGAATGCAAGGTTCTGTTCACCTACTTTCAGCCACCTGTATTCACGGGACCAAGTACACTGTAGACTACTCCCTCAAAAGCTTTGGAAGACTCTATTGCATCCCTACCTACATTGTTCCAAGATTTTTCCCAGTATCCAGCCTAAATAGCTTTTTATACGAATTATATTAATCTTTCTTTTTCTCCTTAAATGCATTTACTATTTCAGACTTCAAGACCCATGTAACAGATAAGTGTTTATGACAAGTAAATACAAAGTGGCATTCTCAAAAACATCACAGACATGTTAAAGTCAACAGCTTTGAAAACTGAATTTAGACTTTTTTTATTCATAATGAAAACCTGGCCCTAGATAAATCAACAAGAAGTTGTTTCTAAGGATCAGGACCACTTGAAAATATATGCTTTAGTTCAAAATATTTTGAAAGTATTTCTGAACTGTATCATAAGTAACTTTTAAAGATTTCATCTCAGCGGCATATAGTATCTCCAATTATCTTAGAAAGGGAATGGAATGGCATTGCCAATAGAAAGGATACTTACATCTGTGGTCACAGCAAAAACTACCCCTAACTGGCCCTTGAAACAAACTTTGATGTGCTTGAAACTGTATAGTTTGATCAACTCCTAAGCTATCATAAAATGTTACTATTTAAATAGCAATGTTACTTGCTCAGATACTGTTCAACACACTTAAGACAAATAAACCCTGGAGAACTATCAGTAGTATGTTCTCAGCAATCTTAACGTGCCTCTCCAATATCAAACTCAAGGTATTCAAAGAGATCATAATATAGAGCTGTGTTGCTTCAGAGCATCCTGTAAACAAAAATCAGAGAATCTTGTCTCTGCCAAACCTGTTCACAGTGCCAAAGGGACAAAGCAAGTCTGAATTATGCAAACTAATACCAGTGACAGACATCAAAGAATTAAAAAAAACCCTCTCTGTTAAACTATAACGTTCTGTGTACTTCCTAATTTTCACAGTTCAGTGGCAGTTTTAAGATCTAAGCAGTTTTGAAGAGGCAAACTGTGACTCACATTAATACTAGTATGCTTTTTATCTGCCTAACAGGTTTTATACTCCGATGTCTGTTAGAGGTCAATTCATGTTACTGTGTTCAGCTCTGGGGCTCTCAACATGACAAGGACATGGAGCTGTTGGAGCAAGTCCAGAGGAGGGCCATGAAGATGGTCAGAGGGCTGAAGCACCTCATATACAAGGACAGGCTGAGAGAGTTGAGGTTGTTCAGCCCAGACAAGAGAAGGCTCTGGGGACACCTTCTAGCTGCCTTCCAGTACTTGAAGGGGGCCTACAGGAGAGATGGGGAGGCACTCTTTATCAGGGAGTATAGTGACAGGACAGGGGGTAACGGTTTTCAGCTGAAAGAGGGAAGATTTAGATGAGATTTTAGGAAAAGATTTTTTACAGTGAGGGTGATGAGGCACTGGAACAGGTTGCCCAGGGAAGTTGTGGACGCCCCATCTCTGGAGGTGTTCAAGGCCAGGCTGGATGAGGCTTTGAGCAACCTGGTCTAGTGGGAGGTGTCCCTGCCCATGGCAGGGGGGTTGGAACTCGATGATCTTTAAAGCCCCTTCTGACCCAAACCATTCTATGATTCCTACGTTAATTAACATAGGAACTCTCTGTTTTGAAGACACCAGGCTCTATCAAGAGCCCAGTCCCAAAAATTACTGAGCACCTGTCAGAGAAGATAATCTTTCAGGACATTAACATTAGTTACTGCCACAGTGGTGCATCTTCTGAATCTTAAAAGTAAGCAGGTTTTCCCACCTGATCCTAATTTTACCTTGATAAAATTTAGTATTCATATTCAAAACTTAGCTGGATTAGGAATCCAGGAAAACACCTGAATAAAAAGAAATTTGGCCCATTTGTTATTGTTCTTTAAAAAGTCAAGACCACTGAATTAAAAAAATAAGCGTTACCTTTAATTTCTTGTTTAGCTTGCAGCAGTATCTGTAGACCATTGCCAGATTGAGTGGTCCAAAGTCTGCATAGAAGCTGGTAGAAAGGGGAAAAATTGTGCATGACCTCTGTACATGCCTTTTTTTTATCAGATGCAAAAAGCAAGGAGTAATAACACACATGTGATATACTTGCATAATTCTAAAAACAAAAATGCCTTCTTACATACATACTATTTTGTTGGATGAAACACTTTTGTCACCTTTAAACACGGACTAAAACTTCTGTTTCGCACATACTACCACTCAAAACCACACTGGAATGTCTGAAAAATTCTTATTACTCTATCACTTTGTGACACCAGTTTAGAACTCTATTTTAAGAGCAACCCAAAAGCTTTACTTCAAAAGAAGGTAATTAATATTGCTAGAGAAAAGTGAACAGAGAGAATAAAGATTGATTAGTACTTTGAAAAAACAGTAAGCACGCCCTTGGTCAATAATATTTAAAGAATTAGCAGCATTCCAGCTCACATACAAAGGCACACACTGTTCACTACTAGGGAAATAATATATCCATTTTCAGCTCATAAAGGCTTGAATTGATTTTGCCATTTTTTTGTCTTATTCTAGGAAGTTTAGAGATTCCACTGAATACTTGGGCAATCAAAGACATCCTCTTCAGCTTGGCAGTCCAGTGTGCAATTCTGAATATATATTACTGCACCATGTTCCTGTGTCTTCTAACAAGATTGGGTACAATGAAAGCTTCTGCTTTGAAATGATTTTTAAGAAATCCTGATGAGAAGCCAAGAAACCATTCTAAGACATATAAACCATCATGGCAGACCAGTCTGGGAGGACCAAACTCATGTAATTAGCTCTATAATGGGAATGTATGTTTGCCTCAACTACATTTAAAAACAGAATGTCAGTTAGACTGGTTCCTCATTTCTCTTGTTCTCACTCATTTATTTCAATGATTTGCGAAAAACAGGAAATATAAGTCTGTACTTACTTCTCATACACAAGTTCATCATCTATGCAGAAATAATGGGTATTTGCAGCTCCACTCTTTGGTTTTTGGCAGAGAATTGCAAAATAAAGGCGATCTGAAATGCAACAAAATTTAAAGCTTTTATAAACATCACATTCTTCTGCTGAAAGTTGGAAGTATTACCTGTCAACAAAACAACTTTAAATGTTTTAAAATAAACCAAACCTTCTTTTAAGTATTACTGAACCAGACATTATTATTTCTCCGGTGTTAAGTAACAAGGTGCACAAAGACTAAGCCTTTTACTCAGCGGTGTTTCCCTACTCCACAGCTCTTTAGTGTTCTTTTCCAAACAAAGTGTTCCCAGGAAAGCTGTTTGACCACGCTGCAATACAGCAGGAGCCTGACTTGTACCTATGCACACAGCAGAGACCCACCTTCTTTTGGCCACAGATCCCACCTGTTGCACTCTGAATACCAGCACTCATGAACCCCTTCAGCTCAGCCACAAATCCCTCAGCACCTTATAGCACCTACAGCAAAGCATGCTCATGCCGGAACACAGGCACTTCCCATCTTCCTGTAAAATGATGATTTTGACAGTAGCTATGTGCAATTAAACCCTGCAGGTGACAGATGCAGAGAGATGCAAGGGGGTGAGGCAGCAGCCCACTGCTTCCCAACTGAAGGAGCACCAGTGGAGCCACCACCTGCACATCCCCAGCTGCATCCTCATCCCAGCTGACCTTTTCTGAGTGCATGAAGGCAGGAGGCACCTTGTGCTTGCCCTGGTTTCCATTGTTAAGCTGAGGGGGAAAAAATGCCAGCGGTATTCACATAGATATAAATTATTTTTACAGCCAGGGAGCTGTAGCCTCAGTGAACTTTAAACACTGTCTGTGCTGCTGCTGTAAATTGCTGTGCTTGCGGTAACTGGCCAATAAAAATTGAGGCTTTGCAGCACCACAGCAATAATTTTCTTCCTCCTGCTGAAAACACATCATTATAAAATACATGGATTAAAATTCAAACTGAAAAGGAAAGATTTTATTTTTTTGCAAACTAGTTGCCTGGAACAGACATATTACTTAAACATTAAAACAGATCACCTACATATAAGCATATACTTTCCAAGCATAATTTCTGATAGACAAAAACTGTATCTCTTTTTCCAAAGAGCAGGAAAACAAAAATAACTTCATGCTTCAAAACAAAATCCTCCACAACTAGCACTTAGAAATCATTACCTGTATCTTGAAAATACACGGTAAAGTATGCCATGAGAGGAGTCCCCAAGTCTACATTTCAGCAAACACATGCTCAGTGCCCACGTAATCTCAGGGGTGGAGGCAAACACCAACAGCAAAACACGCACATTTGCTAAATGCACATTTCAGTCAAAGAGCAGCCTGGCCTGAATGGTTTGGCTTAGACATATAGAGGTCAGGTGCAACCAGTGGGATGTACAGTAACTCCTAAGCAAGTCAGGCACTTACTTCTTTACTCTCTCAGCAAAAGCAAGGCACCAAACTTGCTTATTTAATTTCTTCTAGTCCCACCTTGTAGGCACAGCAGCTGCAGTACTAGCTGGGAAGTGCATTACTTGCTTAGGAACTTCTGTACCTTCCAAAGCATCTCATGAAAACACGTCAAAGGATAAAAATTAAAGCCGTGCATTTTTAAGAAACGGTCCCCAAAGGTGAACCAATTGCACTGATACCCCAACTGGATGCAAAATACACTATGGAGAAAACTTGCTTCATGGAAAGGTAGTCCTAGGAGAGTGTTTAGGCCAACACTTCGGGGGTGGAGGGAGCCCCAACTTCCCACAACTCCCCTGCATCTGTCCCCACTAGTGTGCTACTTTCTGTGCTCTGTCAAGGTGGATTTGTGTGAATCAGAAACTAGCACAGTATTAACCAAAAAAAAAAGAGAGAGCGAGAGAAGAGAGTGCGAGAGCGAGAGAGAAAGGAAAAAAAATAGCTGCTTTGCTGGTTTACTTCCTTCTGCCCTCAGAATGAGAGCTAACACGGGGGAGGGGAGGAAGGGGGGGAGAGGGCTGAGGGCAAAGGAGTAAGCAGGAAGGAGAACTGAGAGAATATGATATCTAAGGATTGCGTTTAAACTGGCATTGCTAGATTAAACACGTCACACTACAGCCCCAAGCTATAATTTCACACCACTTCAAAACGGATTTAATGGCTATCTGCCACCAGTTCCTTGCAAGGAAAAGTTTTTTTCTGAGTTAGCTCACTGAACCAGCCCACTGGGGGTTAACAGTGGGAATACACAGTCAGAATTTTTCCCTGGATGGCATCTCTCATTTAGATCCCGTCTACTTATTGACTTAGACTGAGCCTCCCTGTACACAAACATCATCAACATCAAAGTCTGGGCAGAATGGGTGTAGGACTCAAGCTGACATGCTACCTCCCTGTACACCAGCTTCTTCATGTAAACTTCACATCACATTTGAAAATATAAAAGCACTACACAAAGACTAATCCATAATCCTCAAATACAAAAGGAGGATCAAAGAAATATATTTGCACAGGTCAAAGACCTAAAATAATCTAGCATTTTGCTCCTAAATAGGGTTTGGAGTAACAGAATCACTCGCTTCCCCAGTGCTCCTACTACTCCTGAAAAGCCTCTGCAGCTTTTGCAAAAACGTCCAATAAAAGTAAGAATTCCTGTCTCGAGTGTACAGAGAGTATACAGCCTCTTTGAATTGCTGCTGGCATTCAAATCTGTACTGGTATCTCTGGATCGTGTTAATTGTTGCTTTGCTGTTCTTAAAGCACCTGAAAGAAACTCAAGTTTAATGCATTTACAGAACCACCTAATAAGAGCAGTGCGTGTCAAACGCCAATATCCTGACAGGCTGTATGTTCCTGTGCACCACTAACAATTGCTCCCTATTATGTAAACAGCAGGCTCCATCTTTTTAACATGTTTCCTATAGGGAGATTTTGGAAATGAGCTATACAGAAGAGTCCTTTCCCATAAGTGTATTTACCTTTCTACTGGCTTACCAGTACACTATCAGCAGATGTTATATTACTCAGCATGTCTGTTTTTACCTATTCTTTTTCAAACACATCGCCAGTTCTGTTTAGACAAGGATTAGTGTGTTGATTTTTTAACAGGAGCAACACAAGCTGAGAAAGGAGAATTCCTTCATTAAGGATCTGATTGTAGGAGGAGGACTTGCACATACACCAGAGCACTGATTAATTTATTTCACTAGGACAAAGGTTTGGACTGCACGAGCAAGCCTTCCATTTTGTTATTTTTATGCTTTCTTTGCTAATCTTTGCTCTTTAGTACTTCATTTACATATAGTGTGCTTGAGCACTTCCAGATTCCTGCAAATTTCTGATAAAAGGCCATCCTAAAACTATCAAACTAGAGCAGACCTTTCTAATCGTCTCTCAGAAGAATGAGAGAGTTATGCTCAGTGCCTTACAGGCTGCATCTGCACTGCAATTAGGAGATATGGCTGCGCTATGTTAGATATACTTCCATTATACTTAATTTTGTTAGTTAGAATACAGAAACATGGACATCACTGTAGGCAATTAATTTGAGTAAGCATCCAATGTACAACAAAATGAGCCTGCATACCCCTAACTGAGGACTATGCTACCAGAGCTTTTGCTGCTGCTGGTACATGAGCTAGTGAGTTTAAAGCTAACACAAGCGTGTCTACACAAGCTATAATAATCACACATCTGATTGATGTGTACATACAGAAGGAAAGTATTTTGCTTGTTTTTCAGATCTACAGTGTTCTGTGGAAGCAGACGTGTAGAAAACTGAGAGCTACCACTTCAAAATTATGTTAATGTGAATATAGAGATGACAAAATAATCTCCTTCCCTTTACTCTCCATAAGTCTGATGCTTCTTGGGATCTGCTGCACAGGCCTCCAAAAAAGAATCTGCAGTAATTCAAGAGACAACTAAATACCAAACAGGCACTCACTGCAGGACAAGTTTCCATATGATTAGTAAATATTATTTCATAAAAAGAGAAATTCTACAGTTCTATTGTTAAACAGATGCCTTAGACAGAAATTCAGAGGAGACTGACAGTACAACAAAAAGCAACATTAGTCTGTTTTGAACTACCAGGAACTTAACCAGAGAGCTATTTACAATTGTAAGAGGAGTGTATTTCTAAATTCAGAGTTGGTACATGGTATTTTGTTGTGCTTGATCTAAAAGACTTCAAAATATCAGGAAGACACATGAGAAAACATAAAAGACAAATTCTGTTGCAATGTCACAGTGAAAAGTAAAATTGTAAGAGATTTTCTTTTCAGTCATTCTATCCTTGGGAAGATTCATTCACTCATCACCATGATATTTCAAATTTAAGTGATTATATAGTTGGCAATTAGAAGAGCCTGGTCTCTGAAAAACAAAATGAAAGCACACTAAAAAGCTAAAGAACTTTTTATTTAACAGAAAACCACACACAAAAAAAATTTCAGGGCCAGTTCACGACTCATCAACTACATTGTGTCACTTTACCCAAATAGAGTCCTTGCACTCTGCTGCTCTTGTCTGATACACAAGGCTACTTTGCATATGTCCATGTACTGTCAGTGCTGGATTAGATACTGAAAGCTTTAAACTCATATTTAAAGTCTTAACTTGGAGAAAGACTCACAAGTACGTGAGGTCATATTGATAAAAGAGTAAATACAACTCTTATACTGATAGTTGTATAATGAAAACTAAACGGAAGTGTGGATACTCAAAATGTTGGAGAGGTTAATAATACTCAGTAGAAGTGTCCTCAGCATACCAAAAAAATAGTTTTCTACATAGTACACAAAGTTTAGAATGACAAGCCAGCAAGACCGGAAAAACAAAAGACAACTCAATTAAAAAAAAACAAAACAAAACAAAACACCAAAACCAGCACAAAACCAAAAAAAACCCCACCTGCCAATGAACATATTAAATCAAATGCTACTTCATAAAAACTCCAAGTGACAGTGTAAAACAAGCATATACAGTACAGCTTAGAGCATCCTTTAAGATGTTAGTTCCTCACTGTAAACAAATTGGATATACGTTCAGCAGGAGGACAAACAAATGTCAAGAAATGCCCCACAGTGATATATAACTTAAAATTTAATTCCATGTACAGTTATTGTAGTTATTTCATTTTACAATTAACTACTGAAAAGAGGTGAAAGAGAAATACACAACTTTTGCATGAGGTTTATGCATTATAATTCCACATCTTTCAAAAAATATTATTTATAAAATCAGAGAAATGACAAAGAAAAGCAGCCAAGGAAAGGAAATCAACAGCTTTCAAGCATCTGACACAGAATTGCTACATTTTCTTTAGAGCACATAAATGACCTCTTCCAGAGATCAGAAGGATATGGGAATATGCTTCTAATAAACAGAAGAAATGCATTCAATTCCAGCAAATTGAATACATACCAGCAAGCCTCATGCATTAGTTGACAAAGAGAAAATGGTAAGGCTTACCATGCAGCTTAACAGACCAAAACAAACGATTTTTTACAGTAATAGCTTTCCTGAACTAGTCTTAATAGTAAACAAAAATATTTAGATGATTCTGATAAAAAATTATGCTGGCATACGGCTATTCATTACAAAATAAAGGAATGCAATAATTACTCTTAATTATTTTGAGTATTAAATTGATGGCAAATAATGGATTACAAACTTTGGTGTTTATGAATGCAACATCACACAAGAAAAGATCCATAGATCTTTACAGCTATTCGGGTTTGTTTTCTGCTTCTGTCTTCTAGCAAAGATGAAAATGAGGATAACCTGCAATGTTCTTAATGAGTTTGGCACTGTTTCTGTAAGCAGATAAACTAACACAGATCTCTCAGCCTTTACAGAGGCTAAAATATTTACCAGTATGTCCACTTGCAAGAAAAAGGCCCTAGACTTCAATCTGTCTCCAGTCCATAACTATTAATTCATTTATCAGGACTGCATTATGAGAAGACAGAACTGACAGTTCAAAACTTGAAATAACTTTTAGAACAGCTAAATAAAAAGGTAAGCCTGTGTGCCTATTCTTTTAAGGTTTCTTTTTTACAAAAAATGTATGACATACCAGGATGATAAAAATTAGACTATAATTGTTCCTATTAGAAGCTTGTAAACAGCAGCCACTGTACACAATAAGAAGATCAAGACAAAATGAAATATTATTAACAATGATAATCTACTGCATTATAATGCATACTGCTGCGCATGGTGAACTCCCACTGAAAAAAACACAAACCAACGTCTAGGTGCTCTACTGTATCATTTAAACAGGTGAAATTTCTTTGGAGGAGAAAATACAGTAATTTTCTCCTGATGCCAGACGTGCATTATTAGATCCAGGCAACTGCTGCGTGAGACTGCTTAGACAGACCTGTTTGCTGGAGATCTGAGCTGCACAGGGCTGCACAGTATTCTCGGTAGTGAATTACTGTGATATCAAAAACTCATCACCTGCCAAATGAGGGGTTTCTACATTTAACCTTAAAACTGTACCGTCATCATTTCCTATATAAATGTTTGCAGATACAAACATCTGGAGTTATTGTAGCATTAGAGTTCTGCATATAACTACACCATTATGTTTCTCTCTGTAGATTAGGCCTAAAATGCTGTGTTTTAGACTGGAATATTTTGGATTTTATTCCCGGGCAGTATTAGAGCTTTTTAAAAAGAGGAATCTGGTATGCTTTGGGAATTCACATTTTTCCTACATCACTACACTCAATTTTCAATACAAAATATTATGGTTTTCTAAAGCTACTGTTATCTAGGAGACACACAAGTTAATTTAAGGAATGCTGTTTCTTGACACAGGTAAGACTAGTGCCTTTTGTCCACATTTGCTCTTTTTATTTTTGCTTGCTCTGTCTACAGATAATTTCCCATGTCCTTCACATAGAAGTGGTAAGATTTAATATTTTTTTTTTAAGAGAAGTGGTAAAGACTACTGTTCTCAGATTCTGGCATGGGACATAAAAAAAAAAAAAACAAACCTAAACTGCAACCTAAATCCAGAAAAACTAAAACTCCCAACATAAATCCAGAATTATTTTGGCTCTGATCCAATATGTTTCTCCACAAAAGGCAGGTTCCTGTGCCAAAACGAAGCATGGCTCAAATCACAGGACCACGAAAAGGACAGAGGACACTGAGCAACCCAGCCTGCAGAAGCTGTTGGCACTCAAGTGTCAAGAAGAGGTGTGACGCTTGTCCACTATTTCACCCATTAGGCAGCAAGCACAACATCAGGAGAGAGACATGTATTCCCAGCATAGAGAGAACTACATTCGTTTTGTTCCCCACTGCAACGTGTTTTACTGGTTCAAACATATTTTCCCTTCACTTTCTTACAAGTGGAAAAAGACAGCGCCAGGCAACTGCGCGAAACAGCCAGAGTTATTAAAAACCCATGACATCTATTCTCCTGGAAGAAGGGCTGGACGAGCGACGCATTTCTAAAGAACACTTCGCTGCGTGAAACGCCGAAAAGACGCTCGCAGGAACCGACCCACCGCCCCCACTGTGGAGGCGGGTCCCGGCGGGGACCGCGGCCACCCAGACCTGAGGGCAACTTCCAACGCCGGGCGGGACGGGTGGGGACGGCACGGGACGGACACCCCCGCGCTCCCGCCCCGTCGCGTCCCGCCGCCGGCAGCTCGGCACACACTCGTCCCTCAACTCTCCCGCTCGCCCCCGTCCCCCCCCGGCACGCCCCCCTCACCGGCGATCCTCAGGCAGGTCTCTGGCCCGGCGGGGGACGGTTGCCGCCGCTCAGCCTCTCCCCCCGCCGCCGCCCGCGACGCCGCGCCCCGAGTTCTCTTCAGCGCCGGCGGCGCCGGGGCTGCGCGGCGCCGGGCCTCGGCCCAGCTCTTTCGTTTCATGGCGGAGGCGGCCGCGCCGCTACGGTGGGTGCGAAGCGGCCCGCCTCATCCCCGCCGCGCCGCTCCCCGCGGGGCTCGGGCCGCCGGAGGGGAGGGACCCCGCGACGACGACGACGACGACGACAACGGCGGCGGTAGCGGCTGACGCGTCTCCTCGGACACCGGCCCCTCCCACCGCCCCATGCACCTACGCC
>WKFP01014227.1:142148-162476 GCA_011057875.1 Pterocles orientalis
ACCCCCCCCCGCCGCCTCTGATTGGGTCAGCGCGGTGTGGCGTCACTAGCGCGGAGCGGTGGGGACGGTGATGTCATAGTGGCCACTGTAACAGGTGGGCCGCGGAAGAGCGGCCGAGCCCGGCCCGCCCCTTGCCGCCGCTTCGGGGCCCTCGGCGCCTCACCCCGGCCTGTCCGGCCGCAGCGGGGGCTGCTGACGTAGCGCCAGGCTTCTCCCGGGGACAGGGGGCGGGGCCAGGGGCAGCGTGCCCGAAGCGCCGGCCCCGGGGGCTCAAGGCACCGGCTGCGGCGTGGGTCCGCCGCCGCCGCCGGGCCGTTCCCAGCGACGGGCCGGCAGCGCCTGGGCTGGGATAAAGCCAACGCCTGTGGCGATGGCAGTGTTCGGTCGCGTTTCTTCAGGCGTCGCGGTCTTCCAGGTGCCTCTCACGACAGGTACCAACAGAGGGTCCCAAGGGGTCGTGACGTTGTGCAAGGCCGACGGAAACCGGTCCAGTGCATGCAGTCTGCTTCTGGTCTGAACGCAAAGTGGATTTATCTGGAAAGTTGCAATAGTTGGATTCGAGTCTGCTTTTCAGACACAGTGATACTTTAAAACACACCTTGAAATAAAACACACAGGGGTTGAAATAAATCAAGCCAGTAGTTAACTTCTGGAAACCACTCCCTCCCCACCTCTGTATAGTCAGCCGTGACAAAAGCCCTTGCTGAGGGCTTCTCCCATCTGCTGGGTATGAGGTCAGCGTTTATCTCCTACTGGCTTCCACCTTTCGCTGCATAACCTTCGCTGCATAACCTTATTCAAATACTTTTTCTGACCTAAAATTCTGCTGACGCTTGGAAGACCATTTCATCAATGAACGTGGCCATCCTTGTTTCAGTTCATTATGCTTGTGCGAATCATTGTCTCACAGGGTGCCAGCAAACTTGGTGGAGCTGTGGCCAGATGCAAAATGCAGGATTCCTCTTCTGCTGAATCCTACTCTCTGTCTTCTTCCCTCTTTTTGTTTGTCTGCACTTTGTGAATGTTTCTGAAGAAGCAATTTTGAGGGGATAACACAGAGGCCGTGGTATGATTCCTGTCAGTATTGAAATAGAGAGGGTGGATGACTTCAGCCCACAGAGCTGTTAAACAATGACTGAATTCCTTCCAATCCCTTTTAAGAATCCATATAGCTAGTTAGTTTTATTTAATCTATTAGCAGCAATAGAATTATTCCTATTGTATATTAATTCTAGTGAAAGCAAAACAAGCAGAAAAACAGCTAGCCAAAAACTTCCCTTAAAATCAAAATCACCAAGAACGTGGGAGTGAAACGGCTGCAAAATGAAAGTGGAACTGGAGTCAGTGTCCTTGGCAGTGATGGTAAGGTGAACAAAGCAGAGTGGAAGCACTTAAAATAAACTGAATATTTATCATTCTTTCTCTTTGAAAATAAATTTAAGTTTTCTGTGTTTCTTTGTTTTACAAACATAAGACCAGTTTTCTAGCTTGCTTTGTGTTGTGGTTTAAGCAACAGAGAGGCATCTGCATACCAGAATTTCAGACATATTCAAAAATATCGGTGAGCGGGGGGAGCCCTGTAGGGAGGGCGTGGCTCGTTATTTATGGGTGGGGGGTGCAAGGCAGTGGTTCACCGAAAAGCAGACTTCACCCCCCTGTGAGGCTCAGCTGCCAGGCCCGGTCCATGATGCCAAGTTCTGAGGTAGCCTCTGGCCGGCCCTGGAATCACACAGGTTCAGTCTGCATGTGACTGCTTTTAGCCCTGTGCCAAGTGCTGTGTCAAAGGCAGGGAAATGAACACAGTATTTTTATATTAATAATATCCTTCTTCTGAGCACACCGTATCAAGATGTGTATGTAATTAACAAGGTGCTATGGCATAGTACCTTTAATGGAATTACATTGCTTAGTATCACTATGTTTCTTAAGCAAGCTTTTAATTTTTTGTCAGGGAACAGTGCATTTAATTTAATGTGCTCTTAATGGTGTAGGGCTCTTTGGAGCTTGATCTGGGCCTGCCAGTGACCTTAATGGATGCAGGGACAAACCTCTTCACAGAATACCATTTTACAATTGCATTAAAGTTTAAAAGGGAAGGGAATTTGCAGGTGAGCCACACATGAATAGCAGCATTTTACAGTGAAGGCCAAAGATCAAAACTGCAGAGGAGGATATGGTCCTCCATAAATCTCAGACAATCTTACTTTAAAATTGCTAAAAAGAAGTGGCTCATGGATGGAAGAGGCTGCATTTATTTCAATGAAAGCAATAGTTTCTGAACATAAACTTTTCTAGAAAAATAGATAATACAACATCTGACAGAACTGCAAGCCAAAATGCTGTTGTCCTTATCTCAGTTGTCTAGGACAGAAAAAACTAAGGACACTTTTTAGAAACCTCTTGCTATGAGAGAAAGTACACACATACAAGAGAGAATATTCTGCTATAAATCTTCATAGGAAAACAAGTAATTGACACCCAAACTGATAATCTGATCAAGTATGTTTGACATACCTCTCCCTGGTCTTAAGAGACCTACCTTTTTGTATGACACAAAAAAAATTGCAGACAATGGATGATGTATTTAAAATATTTATTTAAAACTATAAAATGTATTTTGTAATGTCTGCCAGTGCCAGACGCAAAAGTACGCATAAGCTTAAGTCCCGGTGTTTAAAACCATGATTTTTCAAGGTATGTTTTAATATAAGACTGTCACACAGGTGCTGGAAGCTTTAAAACACTGCTGAGAAGTATTGGATAGTAAGCCAGTGTGATCTGCTGAAGGCAAGAATCCCAAATTCTTCCTAAGCAAAACCAGATTTTTTTTTGTTTAGTGCATCTTGAAAAAGGATTTTTAAAATATATTAGCAGGATTGTTTGATGAGGCAATGCAATAAGCCTCAGTTGTGTTTTAGTTTTTGTTATATGTAACGGAAATAGCACTTTTGTGTCCCTCTTCAGAGCCAGGTAGTTTATTCTGTGCTCCAATTTTCTAGGTAAGGTTTCAGATGTCCACAAAGACCAACAGTACCAATGCTTGCAGGAATTTGCCAGTGTATGTATTGTGTCAGTGTCAAATGTCAATAATCTGGGGCTTGTTTGTGAAATTTACTGTTTTAACTCCTGCCAGCTGCAAAACTGTGTTAATGGGAACGTGATCCAGCCTGTTTTTATCAAGGTGCAAAAAATGCACTTCATTGCCTGGAAAGGAATGAGAATAACATGTAAATACTTGAGTAAAATATTTATTTTTTCAAAGACATAAGTCAATCAAAGGAGCACTCTGATTTCCTACTACTCTTGCACGAATGTGTACTAGCTCTATAGATTGCACAATACACTGTGTTTTAAACAACTACAATGATTTTTTTTTAAATTAAGTTATAGAAGCAAGGAATGTTGAGGCATCTAGCTGAATTGAATACGCTGTAGCACGTTGTTTCCTAATGATGTGATGACTCTGTCATGTTGCAGCCCCCTCTTCATGCATTATTCCTCTACTATAACCACATGAAATGCCTAGAATCAAATGTGAAAGCAGAATGTAGGTGAACATCACGATGACAAAAAAATCCCCTCCAAGGAGTTGTTCCATCAGCACTCCTACTGACCTCTGCAGGACTGTGATCAGTTTTGTGCCACCTCTGTGGGAGGTGGGACTACATGACACTTACATGGGCTCCTTCAGCCAGCAAAAATCACACAGTTTGATGCAAGACTGTCCCCTTGGGATCCACAGGGACAGCAGCTGAGATAGTGGCGTTAAAGCAAACAGCTGAAGGAGAAGGCTGTAACTTTCACACAAACAAAGAAGCTCACCTGGGCCTAAAATCAAAGCTCCTCCCTGCTGAGCGGGGTCTCCTTGAAAATCAAAAGCTGGGCCACTCATTGCTCTCCACATACTCCTAATGCTTCCCAGGAACATGTTTGATTTCACATGAGGGCTCCGCACTGAACAAAACAGCAAAATACTTCTTATCTAGAAATACAAATGTATCTAAGGAGAAAATTGAACAGCTGCTATTAGATAGACTACCAGTGTTTTGACAAAACATATTCCACAAAAGATGGTCTGGTGGGCAACTCCCTTCCTATTTACATTGTGGTCATATCAGATCGTTCTTGTTTTGTTCTGTGTAAGTTCAAACAAGGTGAGAAAATTATTCTTACCTGATGCGTTATTACTTTCACCTCTTTTCATGCCAAGCGTTTTATAAATTTCCCTTTGTGGATCTACATACATTTCGTGTGTATACCCAGTTAAACTGCAAAAGGGCTGCAAAATATATGCATGCAAAAAAAATATTTTTAAGGCTAAAACAGTAATTAGCTGGGATCTACAGACAGTGGAAAAAATAATGACATCCTGCCACACCCCTGCCCCAATTTGGAAATATGTGGATTTGTCATGTTAAATTAAAGGCCAAAACTTTTTAGCACTGAAGCTTTTAATAAAACAAAGCTTCCAGTTAAATAAAGAAAATGTGTTTCCTTAGCAAGCCTCTGTGTTTTTCAAACTGAAAGTTTTAGTTATTTGCTATATTCATGTACTACTATCAGAACCGCTTCATGAAAAAGAACAGTGTCCTCTTTCTCTGTGGTTGCAAATGACAACGTTTTCATTCCTAGAGAAATCCCTCAGTGCAGACCATGACAACCCAACAAAGCATACAATGTATTTAATGACTGTTATTTACCTTGATGTGATGATAAGATGACTGTCCAATAACTATAAGCCTCACATTGGCTTCCTAGAACAGAACATGGGTATTGAACTGTAGAGAGGAACTTAACTGTTTCTGCAGGGCTGCAAAGCATTAGTAGAATCTGGTCTCCTGAGTTAATGATCACAGTGCACTGAGTTAAAATTCTTTGAAATTAATATCACTTTTTTAAAGGTAACTTTTAAGTTACAGATGTGTAAACTTCAAGTTTTCCGTAGCATTAATAGTGTCATCTTTTCAACTGATTGCAACCTGCTATGATTTTGGGAATTCAAAATTTCCACTTAGTTACACCTGCATGTAAAGAAGCAGCATGCAAATATTGGTGTACATACATATCTGTAATTTATACATACAACCACTGATTAATAGATACAACTTGCATCTGCATGTGCTGCTGTCTTTTGCAGGTCCAACGTTAGGCCTGCGTCTAAAATAGAGGCCAAAATTTAAGTTCATTTAGGTGTGCCTGTAGAATAGTTAATAAAACATAAGGTTGTTTTAATATTGGGATGTAATATTTGCCTTCCCCACATAGAATAATTTTGCTTGTTATGAAAAGAAGCCCTCCTAAAACCAGAATACTCAAACTAAGAAAAGCATGGATGGTTCTGGTTCTCTGTAAACATTTATTTGAGCAGCCAAATTAGGAAAATGTCATTCTGAGTAACACTGATTAAGCAGTTTAGAAAAATCTGTCCCAAGAAGGGGAGCTGCCATATAAATTACCCCTTTTCTTCCTCAAGTTCCTAGTCCATCTAAGGCTTGCTGTCAGCAAAGAGTTGCGTCTCTGTCATTGGCTATACTGCTGTTGAGAGTAAAATATGACATAATTTCAATCAGCAGCCTAGAAGAGACAGACTGACCTTCTACATTTAGCAGGGGATCATTGTCTTTCTCTGGTATCTCCTACAACCCAACAAATAGCCATCCATAGCAACCCCTGCCCACTCCATTTCTCCTTTCTGTCAGTATGTCACTCCTGTTTGTGCAGCTGCCTGGAGAACACAACTGATACAGCTTACAAATAAGCATAGAAAAATAAACTATTTTTAATCCAGATCAATTTTCTGATCTTGTTCCATGCACAACCATCAGTCAGCTGTACCAGCACAATGGAAAGGGCACTAGTCAGTTAGTGGTCAGGAGAAGACAGCTGCCCAGGGCACTGCTAATACCAAATGAAATGCCCATCAGATGTTACCTAATTGTTCAGAACACAGCAGAAAAAAACAGCACCAAGCTAATAGGGCAGGGAGAAATAATGCTGCTGCAACAAAGCATGTAGTGCAATAAATCCTCTCCTGTGGCTCCTAGGCAAATACATTATGGTTATTGTAGCCAACAATTAAAGCTCTACCTTTCTTCTGAGCCTTTTTTTGATTCCTAGAAGGTTTAAGCCTCTCGCAAGACCGCAGCGGGACATAACAAATTTGCTTGACTATAGTACTTACTTGTAAAAATGCCTTGGGGACTTTTGCCAGGTCTTCTACATACTCCTTGCAGGTATAGCACAAAAAATTCTGCAACAGAGCCCATTGGACATGTTAGAAACAGACAGCATCAGATTGTGACTTCAGGCACAAACCAGTTCGGAAGTGATCAGGAACTGGGAACGAGAAAGACTAAAGTTCTCTGCAGTCACCAAATTTGGGTTAGGATCCAAGCCTGAACAAGGACACCGGGCTTGGGGCCTTGCTGATATTTTTATCTCTTAGTATTTTAGGAATGTGAGAGCGGGCTTGCAGGCTGGGGAACACAATACTTCCTTCCCTAAACACAGGGCTTAAGACTTCCTTTCAGGTAAATACTGCATCATTTTACCAAAGGACGGGAGTTCTCAGAAGCAGAGCTGATACGCTTCACGTTTTCTTTTCTCCCTGCTCCAGCCCAGCCCGTGTGAGCTCCCGGCTCCCCCTCCCTCCCGCCCCGCTCACAGCCGGGCTGGGGCTCCCGCCAGGAACAGGCCGGCCAGCCAGCGCTCCCGGGCCGCCGCTGCCTCCTCACCCGCACGAACACCACGATCGCTTTTTGCTCCCCGTACAGGGCCTCGAAGGGGGTGCTTCTCCCGTCCCCATCTACCACCAGGCAGCGGGCAGCCTCCCGCAGCTCCCCCGGCTCCGGCCGTTGCCCGCCGCCCCGGGCCCTGCCGACCTGCTGCGTGACAGGGGGCGCCGGCCGCCCGGCCCCGGCCGCGGCCATGGCCATGGCCTGTTCCACCTCCGCCCGGCCTGTGCGGCCGCGGCGGGACAAGGAGGAGAAGAAAGAAGGCGGGGCCGGAGGGGACAGCTCGGGGCCTGTGTGACTGCGAGGAAGTGCCGGGGCTGGGCGGGAGGCGGCGGCGTTTCGGGAAGAGGCCCGAGGTGGGCAGGGGGGAGGTGCGGCGTTCAGCGCCTTTGGGTGCGTAGAGGGAGCAGCCGGCTGCCAAAATCGCTGGGCGCCGGCGGCAGCCGGAATGTAGTTTCTGCCTGGAAAACATGACCAAATCCAACCGAGCCTTCCAGAGCTTGTGTGCGAGCAGGAGCCGTGACGCACGATTACACAGTCTCAAGGTCGGGGTTTGCTCTGCAGGGTGCTGCAGCGTTTCAGAGGGCTGCGGGCGAGCTAGAAAATTACGTTTTTGAGGAACTGTCGAGTTGCTGTATCAGAAAAAAACAGACCCAGTATGCCTGCTGAAGAAAAAGCAGAACTTCATGGGACTTTGGAGGTGAATAGCAGAGGGTGCTGAGCAGAGCAAAGGCTCGTGCGAGCGTATTGAGTGTACACAGCAATGAGTGAACTGAACACATCTCAAAATAAGAAAACCACTACTAGACAGTTGATGAGTATGTTAGTCTCTTGGATTGTTGTGTTAGCTGAAAGCTTATGAGCAGGAGAGAGCTCTCCTTAGTGGGCAGAGAAAAAGAAGCATCAGAAGGAATAGGACTGGGGGGGATCTTCAGAAGTTATGCTTCTTCATGAAGCTCTTTGATGATGTTGGTTCCAAAGTCTGTCTTGGCAAACTGTCCCAGTATCTATCGGGTTAATGCTATTCAAATCTATGTCCCCTGTACTTGGGGTTAAGCCCATTGCTTTTATTGACCCGGGAATGAGCACATAGAACAGGATCTTACTGCATTGCCTTTTCAGCTATACACAGGCTATGGCTATGTTTCCCCTGATCTTCTGTTTCCTAGACTAAGTAATCCCATTTATTTTTTATAATTCTTTTTTCTCATAGGCCATGTGTTCTAGAATTTCTAGAATACAGATTTTGTAGTTTCCTTTGGACTTTCTTCAATGCCTAAGACTAGACACAGTATTTTAGACAAGTGTTATGTTTTCATCACATCTTGAGTCTGCACATCTCCTTCAACATGCTGGCATTGTGTTTCTGCTTTTTGCAACAGCACAGTTTCATTGACTCCTGTTCAGCCAGAGAGCCACTATCACTCAGCTGCTCTGCTCTGGACCTTCCCTAGAAGGGAGTGCATGGCCACCATTTCCCTTACAAGAAATTCTCTCTAATATCACAATGTCTGAAAAGTCAAATTAGTTCCGTTTAAGACATTTACACAGGATAACATAGTTGGCCCTCCCGTTGGGATACCTCCCGGCTCTGTTTAAAAATTCTTACCAAAAGGACTTTCAGGAAACATAAGGTGCTTTGTGCCACACCAATAGCAAAGACAAGTCAGCTCTGCATTATAAATAACAACATGAGGGAAAGGGGTGCCTGGCTGATAGCTCTTTACAAGTTTCCAGTGCATACATACAGGTGAAACTACTCAGCCACTGATATAACCTTGTTGCAGAAGTAAAAATTTATTTCATGATATGGATCCAGTTTGTGGCTTTGCCAGATTGACTGTGATCATAGTAATAATACTTTGCTGAGCTAGCATATGAGTGTTTGAATGTTAGCAAAGCCCTTGTGTGTTTGCGTGTAGGTGTGTACTTCAAGGACTAATCTCGCAGTCTAGTGTACCCTAACAATGACTTTGATTTAAAAGGCAATGAGCTCAAATCAGTAAAGAATTTCTGAAAATTGTGAAAGTTCCATCCTTCTAGAAAAGAGTTTGGACAGTATTTATTCCCCACTGTTGTCATGAGGCTTCTTTGTTCACTTAACAGTTACCTATATATTGTGCTGTCAGCCCACAAACCAAACGTGGGCTGTGCTGCACTGCTCTGTGGCCCCTCAGCAGGACTGATGGGAATGGCCTGCCTGCCTTGACTCCCACAGGACATAGCAAAGCAGGGAGAAGTGATCACTTTTGACATGCTTTGCTCTTCATCTTGAGGCTGAAGTGGGCAGGCTGGCTGCAGAACCTGGCTGTGTTAGGCTGCAGTAAAGCTGCCAGGTAGCATTGGGCAGGTTCCCGGGGCACAGCTCAGCACTTGGTCGTTAGTACAGTTTAGATTAGAGCCCTTACCATTGCAGCTGGCAATCAGAGCCTGCAGGAGATGCGGTCATACCAGTAACAGGGCATCTGCTGCCACAGCCTCTGAGCAGGAGCACAGGGAGGGATGAGCCTTCTGATGAAAAGAGTTGGGCAGGGTGGTGTCATAAACTCAAAGGACACTGACCCAGCTCAGTCTGCGCATAGCTGACTTTGTGCCTAGAGTCCAGAGAGCTTATTTGAAATGAAATCTCTGAGGAGCCCTGCCTGTCTGGGAGGGCTGGTAAACCTGCCTACTAAGCCAATCAAGACGGCGTGCAGGCCTCATTCTAGTATACTGTTTGGCCCCCTTAAAAAAGCTGAAGAAACATCTCCTAACACCTGATTTCAGCAGTATGCAACTGAGGAATGCAACTTTCTTCTGAAGATATTTGCCAAAGCATTCTCTAAGGCCCCTCAAACAGTGTGGTTCTAATTTTTAATGGAGATTCTTAAGTGTTGCTAGAATACAAATACAAATTCCTCTCAGCCCCAGTTTTACAGAGAAAGAGGCAAAGACAGTTGGACACTGACATGTCCTCTGTATGAGGAATCATGAAAAATTAGCAGTCACTTTTGAAATCTGAAGCCTTTCATTTATGTATGCTTAACAAAAATACACATATAAGTTCTGCTGTCTTGGAAAGAAAGTCTCTGTATATAAGTCTCTGTATATGCTGATATTCTGGACAGTACTGACCATCTAAGAGTGCAGTCTACTAAAACTGTAAAATTCTTCAATGTGAAACCTCCCCTTCTTTCCCTTCTCTTTATAGCTTTTAAAGATGTTGATAACTTAAAAACATAGTCATCGGAGTGATTTTTTTTCAGTGTCTTAAGGATAATAATTGGTATTATTAATTGTGACGTAACATTCATGATGCAAATCACCTTCTTGATTGCAGTGCAATTTACAGCTGTAAAGAGAAACTTAGCTAATATTTAATTAACCAAGGGTTGCATTACTTTGTGCTGTGGATAAGAAATTCAGATTCCTACCATTTCAAGAGGAAGAAAAATAATTGCACACAGATGTGGAATAATGTATTTGTTCTTTATTGACTAGTGAAACAAAATTCCAGCTGTAATTATGCAACCTGATTTCCTTTATTTACAACAGCTGAACAAAGTATCTGACAAGGGAGGTGTGGTCTGTATCAGTAGCATAAACAGTGTCTAGAGTATGTGGTGTGTATTTGTAAAGCAACATGTTATTATCAATTTATTGCAAGATGTACTGTTTATTTAGCACAAGTATATTTGTTGTTCTTGTTTATCTAAATATTATTTAGCTAGAGTTAGCATGGTTATTACTTATCAGCTAAAAATAAAATAATATTTACAATTCCAGAGTAAAAACATCATGCTAAGTGCTAGCTAAAAATGAGTTGGTTTTAAACTGTTGTTGTAATTAGAAAGCAGTAAAATGTGTACTGTCTGTCCTGTAGATAAGAGGCTTTTTCTTTTATGGCTGCCTTTCATTGTTTCCTTAGTGTTGTAATTTTGAACCCCTGGCTGGCAGCCAAGCCCACCACAACCACTGCTCACCCTTACCCCACCTCCCGGGGATGACACAGAGAATTGAAAGGGCAAAGTGAAAAGAGGCTTGTGGATTGAGATAATAACTAAACTACAATAATATTGAAAATAATTATAATAATAACAGTAATATATAAAAATATACAAATTAGCGATATACAGTGATACTGCACACCACTCAATGACCAAGGCTCAGCGCGTTCCCAGCTAACGATCCTGGAGAAGGGAGAGTCCTGAAACCACAATCCTGGAACAAACATAAGAGCCTGAGTGTCCAGAGAGACTGAGATGACCCTGAGAGAGAGGATACCCAGAGGGAGACAGTCTGGAGTAAGAGAGAGAACTTCCAGGCAGAACCTCATCTATATACTGGGCATGACATACATGATATAGAATATACCAATTGGCCAATTTGAGCCTCAATCCTATCCCTAAGGTCATGTCCTAGGCTAGTAATGGGGGCTGTGCTCCCTCCCAGCTTCTCCTGCACCTGCAGACACTGGCACAGCAGAGAAGCTGAAAAGTCCTTGACTGTCCTGGCAGCAACTATAAACATCAGTATGTTATCAGCCTTCTCAGCACAAATCCAAAACTCAGCTCTGAAGAAAGTTAACTCTGTCCCAGTTGAAACCAGGACACTTAGTGTCATGGTATACTGGGGGTACACTAGCCTTCTTGGCATAGCATCATGGGGCTGATTCTTCTGATCAGCAAGGGGAATAATGTGTAGCCTGGAAAGTCATGTTGCAGATGCTGGCTTCATTTTTTTCTGCTTGCTGTGTTTTCTCTGTCTCCTGATGTGGTTTCTCTTCACTTTTACTTTTTTTTTTTTCTGAGGGAGAAGATATTACAGTTTCAAAACTTGCATTATTTTTTCACTTTGCTTTTTTACTCCATTTAAAAATTATTCAAGATTATTTACAAGACTAAGGTCTTTGTAAGTCTGGTTGCAGTATCATTATGTGTTGCATATTGATTAACTGTTGTTTCACAGCACAAATAATGTAAATGTAATTAAAAATTTACGCTAATAGTTTAATGCTCATACTGACAGAGAAAAAAATTATCTCCTGTTATGTTTCGCATAGTTAGTTTTGTAATACAAACCCTACAAAGAGAGCGGTAACTACAAACTTTACTGCACAACAAAATGTAGCAATATTAAGTGAAATGCCCACACTTTGGTTAATGTAGCCTCAAGGCATAAAGAGAGCCTTTAATGCATTTAGTAAGAGCTGTCTGTATTTGATCTTTCTGTTTTGCGTCTACCCACTCTGTGTGATCCAAATGAAAAACAGAAATGACGAACTGTATGACAAGAATAGTAAATTATATGTGAAGATGCTGTTTAGTTGCTCTAAGTGCCAATCATCTGAGTCTTTCTTTGAAGAACTAAGAGGAAGATTTCTTACCTCAAGAAATCACTGCTTAAATAGGTGAGACACAGTCAAAAAGCTAATGAAAGTTATGCTGCAATCCAAACTGGCCAAACAGACTTGTCTTATATCTTGTTACCAATAAGGCTCTTAGAAAGTAAGCTAATTATCTTTAGTGTTTAAATTCTAGTGTAAACTAGATCAGAGGATTAAGAGATGAAGAAAAGCAGAGGTGATCTCATGGAGCATTCATGCCAAATTAAGTCTTGTTATTTAAGACTCTTGCACTGGTGTTGTAAAAGGCAAACAAAAACTTTATTGAAAGCTTTAGATAATGTTCCTTTTTCTACTTCCAGCAGAACAATCTAAAACTTTTTTTTTCCCCTCCACGGTATGCAGCAAAAGCGTACTGTAAGAAGGTTGGAGTTCCCAGCTGCTGTTTAATGTGTTCATAGAGAGCTGGGTGTGTACTTAGAAGAGGATTCAGTTCAGATGGGTCTTTTACATATGGCAACGTTGACATTTAGGTACAGTTAGGAATTCCCTTCTTGGGGCCAGTGGATGGTATAATACATTTGCTGGAGGCTAATAACTTGAGCTAATTTTAGCACACACTTGAAACAGATCTCATTTATTTCCTAGTATATAATTAAGAGTAGCATCATTTTAACACCAGACATATCTCATGTACCTCTTTGCTGGAGGGATCAATTAGGAACCCAGGCCAATTCCCCTATAGAGGTAGATATGATTTTTTTTGCAAGCACTTCGTCGTGACTGACTGCTTGTATCCTGAGGACTACAAAACCATGGCCTGAGTTCACCCTTCTCCATTTCAAAATGGCTAAAATGTGTTGCCTAATTATCTCTTATTATTGTGTGTCTGACTGAGATGATGTATGTGGCGAACTCAGATGAAGCAAGCCACAGGTTTCATTTAGTAAGGCCTTCCTGAAGAAATTATCTAGAAAAGGAGTCCAAAGGTAAGGTATCTAATGACCATCACGTGAATCCTCTGTCTGGAACTTTAGAGATCACAGCTTTCCAGATGGCCCTCCTAAGAGGGCCTTTAAAATCCTCTCCAGTGGAAATAATGTCTTTGGTTTGTTGATGATGGAAACTCCCACCACAGCCAGTAAAATTCATGACAAAACTGAGTCGGAGGGCCCAGCCCTGAAAGCCTGTTGGGTCTGGAGTCTGTGTGGATGTCAGCATGAATCCTGCGCTTGGTGCTTTGAGAGATAATCCTTGGTTTAAGGCTCAAGAATCTAGCCTCTGCTGTGTCTTCCAGTGTTTAAACAAGAAATCTGTTTTCCTTCCTGCTGTTTGCGTCATAGTTGTGTTACTTGCTTCAACAAAGATGTCAATCTGCTTCAAAAGTTTTTTACTTCGTAATGAAGCTATTTAGTCTTTCCTTATTTTTGAATTGTTGTTTTCAGTTCTCTTTATACATACATTTCTAATGCAGTCATTTGTTTATGGACAAAGCTAGCAGTAACATTGAAAAACAGAATAAAAGGGGGTAATACAAATATGTTAAATGTACTTTAGTTACAGCCAACCATAAATACCAGCTAAAACACAACTTTGCTGACTGAAACGTCTTTAAATGTAAAAAAAAGTGTTATCTTTCTTTGCAGATTGGTGAAAGTTCGTTTAAATGAGTTCCAATTTGTGTACTATTGTTCCATTACACTATTGTCTTTCATGTCCTAAGTCAGCATGTACAACATCCTTCTGTCTGCAATGAAAGATTTCACATGTAAGAGCTGAAGAATAAAGTCCACACACACACACACACACACACACACACACAGAATGGTAAAGAAATGAAAAATGCCTGATTACATTCTCCTAAGCCCCCACCCTTTTTTTTTCACTTTTCTCTTTGTTCCTTCATAAAATGTTTGCAACAATTTTAACTTAGTTTCCTTGATGCTGATTTTCATGCATCACCAATTGGTTAAACGCAGCTTCTGCCATTTCTGCATAGTATGTGAGTCAGATTATTTTTTCAGACTAAATTGACTTGTTCTTGTGCTCTCTCCAGAAAAAGTGATCAGCAACCGCTGTTTAAAAATTCTCATTAGGCACTTTAACTTTCAAGCAGTGGCCCTGCCATGGTTTCTGAGTTCCTAACATAGATCTCTAGTGACTTCAGTATAGGTTTGATCATACAGATAAATTAGTTAGGTATCATAACAGTCAGTCTGTAAAACGTATCTTTTTCTGTGCTTCTGCTACCATTAGTTCTAAAAAGCTAAATTATTCAAAGAAGAAATAGATGTTGTTTGAAAATATCGGATGAGAGAAGAAGTCTGGCTGACGGTCCAAGAGGGATCAGCACAACGTCAGGAATTACCATGCCAGCAGGAATCACTTCTTGTTAATCTGTGTGTCCCTTTCTGAGCAGTTATAACCAGTGTAGCTTCTCTTAAATGGGAAGACCATAAGGCAGAAAACAATGAATCAGAATTGTTTGGATGATCTTTATAGATCTCATCCTACTTCCCTCCAACAGCTTAGTAGGCTGCTAATAGCTCAGGTAGATAAGTCTAAGCAGGGATTATATACGTATGTATGTATGTATGTATGTATATATTTAAACAAAGGTATAAAAAGACTTTTGATTGGCTTAGTCTGTGAGCATATTTATTCTACTCTAAAAATGTTTTCTTCAGGAAGCATGGTCCACTTGGGAGATGTGTGTGTAATTATTCTTTTTCAATATAATCCATTTTTCACATGGGTGACAGGTGTGTGTAGCTACTTTGAAGTGCTGCTTCTGTGGCTTGTGCAGTGTGTGTCCTTATGGCAGTGACTTTTGAATAAAAGCTTTATTAAGATTTTTTAAAAATCATACTTTTAATTATTTTTCCTTTTCTATGTGTGCAGCTATATTCCAACTAGATAATTGTAATTCAACCTCTCTTTCCAACAATGTAATAAGGACCTTGTTCACACTTGAAAGTTAATTCTGATTAAAGTAGAAGTAAATTTAATTTCTGTAGCTATTGCTGAGTAACTCCACTTGTGTAATGATAGGATGAGTGGTAAGAGTTTTAAGCTGAAAGTAGATTTAGACTAGACATTAGGAATAAATATTTCACTGTGAGGGTGGTTAGACACTGGGACAGGTTGCCCAGGGAAGTTGAGGATGCCCCATCCCTGGAGGTGTTCAAGGCCAGGCTGGATGAGGCTTTGAGCAACCTGGTCTAGTGGAAGGTGTCCCTGCCCTTTCAGGCAGGGATGATCTTGAAGGTCCCTGTCCTACCCAAACCGTTCTATGATCCTATATGCTTATTTGAACTCTGGTTATCTGAAACAACTTTGAAATAATGAGACTAAATCAGAATAAGGAATAATTCTTCAGGAAAAAGCATGTGAAAACATTAAGTTTTTCAGGATATCTGTACTTCATATTCTGGACAAGCTGTGAGAAGACTTTTGGTACTGCTTTAGCTTTCTATGGGAATTTCAGGTGATAAAAATTTCTGAAGTCTCTGTTGTTATCTCTGATGTCACTTAGATAAGAGCTTTTATTTCATTTGAAACAGAAAGAAGAGGACTGCTTTCTTTGAACAAAATTGATGGTAATTTTCTAGAGTATGTTATTTACTGGATTCCAGTTCCAGGAAAAAAAGCATGAAGAACAGAGAGTCAACAGCTGGCTTGCTGTGCCAAATGATGGATAAACAAGTCTTTGCACAGAGGTCTGTTTGCAGTTTTCCACACAAATCCTAAGTATTATAATAATAATAATAAAAAAAAGTCATACCTTCCTCACTTTCTAAAGAGTTAGAGTCCTAGAAAGAGTTTTCCCACGTAAAGGAGAAAAGCTGTCTGTTCTGGGTGTAAAAATTCAATTTTCCTAGTTGCACCATCTCCTTCTGTGCATTGTTGAGGCATTCATGGGATCTAGGCAGTGGTTTACTTCTACATTTAAAGTGCCACAAAATTTGGTCTTACATTTTTGCAGGATACACTAGAACTTGCACTGAAAAGTTTGCAAAAGGTGAAGAGAATGGGAAAGCAGTATGTCATGAGGGCAGAAACCTCTGTTATTAGTTCTGACTATTTGAAGGACAAGTGTCAACCTGAAATCATAAGCTTTCACTAAAATGTTACTAGTTCTGCTTCTGTAACAAACAGAAGCTTGAAAATAGTACTCGTGTACCTAAAAAAATTCAAATTAGTCTTTAAAAGATGTCCAGATGTGCCAACCTTGAAAAGATTCTGAGTCGAGCTACCTTTATTTTAAGTTGGCAATATCAAAGGTACCACTGACCACTTATTTCTCCTGCTTCCTATAAACGCTGCTATGTTTTGCCTGTCTCACTTCAAATGAAGAGCGCATGGCCTGTACTTGAAAGAAGTAATGTGGTTGTACCACCCTTCTCAAGTTCGAGTGAAATAAAAGCACTTTTCCTGTCGAAGGTGCGGCGCGACCTTGTGTTTTTCATTCCGAGCACTTCCTGACATATGGGCTTCTAAAAGTATGCACAAATACTCCACAGCTTTTAAAGACAAGAGGCAGAGAAGTGTACAATATCTAACCAAAAAATGCAGTGGAAATTTAGGTTGACAAAATGCAATTGCAAAAATGTGATTTAATTAGAACTCCAGGGATAACCTTGTTCACAGTGCAGTGGAGATCTCTGAAGACTGTAAATACTAAAGATACATGTTTAATACTGCATCTTAAAGGCAGTGCTTCCAATATTTCAGCTTGACACTGTACTGGCATATTATTTAATACCACCCCAGGGGTAAGGATACTACCTATGGAGTAATTAGTGCTAATGCCTGCTATCTACCTAGAAACAGGTGCTATTTGGCAGTAATATGTTACCTTGAAAAGAAGAAACCGTAGAGCATACATTTTATATAACTTGCACTTAACAGTCTTTCAGATTTAATAGTCTTTCAGAGGATTAGTGTATACAGCAGCACTTAGAGGAATCAAGGATTTGTGAAACTCTGATGCCAGGACTGAGACAAATCCATTATCTTGGAGTGTGTAGGAAGAGCCAATGGAGGATACACCTCTTGGGTCCTCCTCACGTGAATACGTCTCAGTTCAGGCTCCATGAGTCTGTTCCTTCACTGAACCTTGTAAGAGAATTGTGAGGCGGTTGGGTTCCACTGGGGATCAGCTGAGGTGGTGTCACAAGCAAAACAGCCATGACTTGGGGAATTGGGTTTGGAGTTCATAGGATCATAAAATGGTTTGGGTTCAAAAGGACCTTCAAGGTCATCGAGTTCCAACCCCCCTGCCGCGGGCAGGGACACCTTCTACTAGACCAGGTTGCTCAAATTCTAATCCAACCTGGCCTTGAACACCTCCAGGAATGCAGCATCCACAACTTCCCTGAGCAACCTATTCCAGTGTCTTACCACCCTCACGGTGAAAAATTTCTTCCTAATATCTAATCTAAATCTACTCTTTCACCTTAAAACTGTTACCCATGGCTCTCCTCTGAACTCGCTCCAACAGGTCCAGGTTGGGGGCCCCACATCTGAACACAGTACTCCAGGTGGGGTCTCATGAGAGCAGAATAGAGGGGGAGAATCACCTCCTTCGACCTACTGCTAATGCTTCTTTTGATGCAGCCAAGAACACGACTGGCTTTCTGGGCTGCAAGTGCACACTGCCGGCTTGTTCAGCTTCTCATCAACCAACATCCCCAAGACCTTCTCCTCAGAGCTGCTCTCAATCCATTCTCCACCCAGCCTTTATGTGTGCTTGGGATTGCCTCGACCCACGTGGAGGACCTTGCGCTTGGCCTCGTTAAATTTATTGAGGTTTGCATTGGCCATGTTTCATTTCTGCCAATCTTTTCTTCTTAGTTGTTTTCTTCTAATCCAGTGTGGTATATGCATGGGCTGCAGTCCCTTCAGAGGTGCATCTTCTCTGCTATGGAGCATCTCTGAAGAGCATATCTCCATCTGTGCCCTCAGCAATGTCCCTGTCCATGTGTCTGCTCTGTTTCTTCTCTCCCAACAGCTGCCACTCTTTCTTAAACATGTCTGAACAAAGGCACCATGTGGTTGGTTGAAGTTTTGATGTGTGATATGAGGTGCACACTGCTTTCAGAGCCATCTGGAAACAGCTGTGATTGCACAGGACAGGTAATGGATTCCTCCCTGCACGTCACCCTTGCAGCCCCTGGCTATAGAAATCCCGACATTTGTGCCCAGTTAACAGCTGGGTGCAGTCTTTCAGTGTGACATGTTTGTTGGTAGCAAAGTCTCTTTTGAAGATGGCTCCTCCTCAAGGATGTCAGTGTCCACTGGACATAACAGGTGAGAACAGACGAACAAAAATTAAAACAAATGGAATTGAAAGTGATGCTATTCAGAAACTAAATGTGTTAATGACTTGTCACAACACTGACTTTCTTTGAAAATATCTACCTTCAATTACCAAAGATGAGTCTTGCAAAGGTCTGAGTTAGTATGAAGACCGAGGAGATGCTTTCTTTCATGTTTGGCTTGCTAGACAAAAATTGTTATTCTTTATCACAGGAAACTACTGACAACAGTCCATCCCTGTGATGATCACCTCAGCAAAGACAGCTGTAATGGTTTATATCTGAAGCTCGTGATAGGCAGCAGCTTCACCTGGTGTAAATACTGTAGTTAATTTTATTTGTTTAAAAAATACACTATGAGCTGGTTGCTACAGTTCCCAGAATCCTCCACAGTCTCTTATTTGACTTCTAGTATCTGTTCAAGAGCCCTTAATCTATTTTTCTTCATTAGCAACTTGATGTGAAAGCTATGCTCTCAGGAAGCATGTAGTTAGAAAGCTCTGGTCAGATGAGGAAGGTCCTTGGAGGAGGTCACCTGACTTCAGAGGGAGCTAATAGATGAAATAAAAATGAATTTAAACTGCAATTTGCACTTGCTAGGAAAATAATCTCTGTGTTGCTGAATACAAACTTATATTAATAGAAAGGTCAGGAATGAGAGAAATCAGCAAGCAAATGAAAATTTGGATGTCAACCAGGGCCATTGTGAAGCATTCATTGAATGTCCTGAAGACTTGAAAATGTGTAGGAGTTGTGGTGATGACTGCCTTACAAGAAGCAGAAAGAAACATAATTGAAGTCATTTTAATCGTTAATTAGACATAGAAATTTAAAAGGAAAAATGGGAATTTTTTTTCCTGATTCCTGATCACAGTTAGTCAATAGGAGAAGGTTTTTTACTGATTTGTTGAGAGAGTCTGAAGACAGCTGGGTCCCAACAATCATTAACTTTGAGAAACAATTGTTCTCAGCAAAATGATAATCATTCTGGTGCATTTTTTTTTCAGTTCTTGGCTGGTATGTTTTGTTTTGTGATCTACCTCTGTAATAGCAGAAGGGGAGAGGGACAACTCTATTCCATGTCACGCTTAGTTTCAACTCCTGTTGGAACTTTTTTATAGTTTGTGAGTTCCTTTAGAAATATATTGTGTAGGTGTTTAGTAGTCTCCACAGAATATGGATATGGCCACTCTTAGATAGGATCTTTTAAAATACTTAATCTGACTTCTGAATTGAACATTATTTTGAATATGAATAAATGAAAATTCATTTGAAAGGTAAAGGGGCTAGAGTGAAATAAAACAAAAAGTTTAGTCGGCATTAACTACAGGCCTGTTAGCCTGACCTCAGTGCCAGGGAAGGTAATGGAACAGATTGTCTTGAGGGAGATCACGCGGCAGGTGTGGGACGACCAGGAGATCAGACCTAGCCAGCATGGGTTCATGAAGGGCAGGTCCTGCTTGACCAATCTGATCTCCTTCTACGATCCTGTGACCCGTCTGATGGATGAAGGAAAGGCTGTTGATGTGGTCTACTTAGACTTCAGCAAAGCCTTTGACACTGCCTCCCATGCTATCCTCCTGCAAAAGCTGGCAGCCCGTGGCTTGGATGGGTACACTCTCGGCTGGGTAAGGAGCTGGCTGGAGGGCCGGGCCCAGAGAGTGGTGGTAAATGGAGTCAAATCCAGTTGGAGACCAGTCATGAGTGGTGTTCCCCAGGGGTCAGTGCTGGGGCCTGTCCTCTTCAACATCTTTATTGATGACCTGGATGAGGGCATTGAGTGCACCCTCAGTAAGTTCGCGGATGACACCAAATTGGCAGGGAGTGTCGATCTGCCTGAGGGTAGCGAGGCCCTACAGAGGGATCTGGACAGGCTGGAGAGCTGGGCCGAAGCCAACGGGATGAGGTTTAACAAGACCAAATGCCGGGTCCTGCACTTTGGCCACAACAA
>WKFP01014227.1:162496-273221 GCA_011057875.1 Pterocles orientalis
CCTCGAGTACTGTGTTCAGTTTTGGGCCCCTCACTGCAAGAAAGACATTGAGGCCCTGGAACGCGTTCAGAGGAGGGCCACGAAGCTGGTGAGGGGTCTGGAGCACAGGCCATATGAGGAGCGGCTGAGGGAGCTGGGATTGTTCAGCCTGGAGAAGAGGAGGCTCAGGGGAGACCTTATAGCTCTCTACAACTTCCTGAAGGGAGGTTGTGGTGAGCTAGGGGTCGGCCTCTTCTCTCGTGTAATCAGTAATAGAACTAGAGGGAATGGTTTCAAGCTGAGACAGGGGAGATTCAGGCTGAATATTAGGAAATATTACTTCTCGGGAAGGGTAATCAGGCATTGGAATGCACTGCCCAGGGAGGTGGTGGAGTCACCGACCATGGGAGTGTTCAAGAAACGTTTGGATGTTGTGTTGAGGAATATGATTTAGCTGGGAAGTATTGGTAATGGTTGGACTAGATGATCTTCTAGGTCTTTTCCAACCTTGATAATTCTGTGATTCTGTGATTATGTGGCATTCTTGTGAAAGACCATTTTAGGAGCAGAGTGGGCTGAGGAGCATTGTTTTTATAAGCATCCTTGAGTACAACTTCCTTTTAACAGCCTTTTGAATGTGGAGGAGCATGTTTAAGAGCTCAGTGGAGTGCACCTTTACAGATTAACCACTTGGTGTCGTGAAGGCATAGCCCAGCATTACTGAGATGTTGTGATGCCAGTCAGTGGCTTCAGCAGAAGGTTGGCTCTTCTGTTTCTTTATTCTTAATTTTCTTTTCTATTTTCCAGTCTTTAGATTTTCAGGATTAATTTTTCTCGCCACTCCCCACTCCAGATCTTTGTCTTGCTCTTTAGCCATGTATTTGTTTTGCTAAAATGCTGGTAAAACCAAATCCTGCTGAAATGTGTTTGGCAGGAGTTGTATGCAAGAAGCACAAGCCTTTCCTGGGATTGTTTCTGTTCTCAGAATTTGTCCCCAGAATTGCAGTTTAAAGGAATGAATCTTTAATAGAAGATCTCTGTCCTTAAAATGATTTTTACAAGGGAGTAAAAAAGCAGGTTATGCTTCTGCTCGGAAATTAACAAAACTCCCCATCTGCTTTGCTGTCTCCTAGCTAAAGCTTCCCAATACTTTAGTGCTATAATTCTTTGAAATCTAATGCAATTAGAATGCAAGTATGAGGTTAAAAAGCATTTTGGTTTACAGGGAATTTCCATATGCTACACTTTTAATGAAGCTTCCCATCAATTTCCTTTACAATTCAATTGATCACCCCAGCCTTTGACATGGTATTCTGGTACTTGGCAGCTTTTCTTCCTAAATTAAAATTGGCCTGGAGGTATCTTGACCATTTGGGTGTGGAAAACTAATTTTCTGTCCTTCAAAGCTATCAAAAAGTAGTCCAGTTTGGAAAAAATGTCTTGTCTCCTTGAAATGAATAAGAAAAGAAAATGAATGTGTAAAGCCACAGAATAATCCTGCACTTATTATATCCCATATCCTTGTCACTACCCTGGCTCTTTATACATCCGCTCTGAATTAGTTTAAATAGTCATTAGCATTCCATGTAGTGCAGCATATAATAGGGATTGCGGTGCTGATTCTAGGGTGAACTTCAGGGGGTTGTTTAATATTCATTGTAAACACTTAGAAAAAAGAGAGAATGTGTTTTTCAAACTTCACTGCGTATCTGTTCATCATTGCATGTGTATTGTGGGCCCTGGTGGCCACTGAACCAGCCAGGCCAAATCTGCCCTCACCTGCGCCGTTAAAAATCTGGATAAATTCCATTTATTTAAAACCAGAGACACCCTATTTACACCACTGTAGAGGAAGACAAATCAGGCCCACTGTTTTCTTCTGGCTGCTGTGATCGGCTGGTGGTCTGTGCTTAATGATATTACAGGCCTATGGGGGTATCTATACAACAGTCTCAGTTCAATTTGCTGTTTTTAAATAAACACTGCACTGAGACTCTTCTTAGGAAGAAAAACAAAAGAAAAAGGAATGAATGGCAGCCTCCTCTGATTTAAAAAATAGTCTTTTGGTAGAGCCTCCTGGTCCTTTGTCTTCTGTATTCTTCTACATGCACCTACTCTCCTGAGAGCTTCTCTTGTCCCCAGGGTTAAAGCCTTAGATTCTCTTGGATTTTCTTGGCTGTAATGCTGGGTTTCTGGGTAGAAGTTTTGCATGGTAGTGTATCTATTTGCTTAAAGTACTCCATCTTAGAAGATATGATCTTGCTGTGTATATTCTGCTGTACTTCTCACTGAGAGCTAGAGCTAGAGCAGTTCTAGCTCTCATGTGGCAGAACACACCACTACATACAGTTCTCATGTGGCAGAACACACCACTACATACAGATGTATTTCAGATGGTCTGAAAAATTTACTTTGTTTGTTATTTATCCTGAATTGTGTGGTTCTGGTTGCTCTTTTTAAACTTGCTTAGTTTATGTTTCACAATATTGATAATGATTCTTCCTGTAGCTATAGAAATTTCAGGGTTAGCATCATATTGAGTTGTATTCAAAAGAAACTGGGATGCACAAGAATATTAGTGGGATAAGAGTGGCTTGGGTTTTTTTGGGGTTTTTTGTGGTTTTTTTTTTTTCCCCAGTATGTCTGCTGTCAGTAGAACTATTGCTATTAAAGCATATATGAGCTAAGATTCTTTACTTGATGGTCCTTGGCGTTTAGAAACAGAACATTTTGAACTGGCTGTAAATATGGAGAAAGCTTTTATGCCAGCTATCATTAGTAATTAGTTCATTGTGTAACTATAATGTGTGATCTTTAAGGTCCTTTCCAACCCTAGCCATTCTATGATTCTATGATTCTGTGATGGTTATAAGAGGTAATTTGTGAATATGGCAAAAATGTGTTATTTTTAGGTTCAACTTCTGGAATGAAGGGAATATATTGAATCACCTTTATACAGTGCCTGGAAAAATGATCTTATATATTTTTCTAACCTCTGCCACCACCATTTTAAAATATAACATTTATAACACTTCATTCTGGATCACTGACATTATGTGACAGTATATTTGTTCCTTCCAAGATACTGCTAACAAATTTACACAGTTCATAATGTAGGTGAAGTATTATGAAACCTGTGTGAGGATAGCCTTTTCTTTGCCAAAACAAGACAAAACAAAAAAGAGCAGAAGAAGGAGCAGTCTCTTGTACTTTTGCTGTCTTTGGCACAGCTGTAGCTTACCAGCTCTCCCAGTTGATAAATTTAATGAGTGATAATGCTAGAGAGGGGACTGGACTTCATTACTTCATAGTGAAAAGGCTTCCTTCATCTGTGAAACAGCTCTGTAGTAAAAAAATAATTAAAGAAACTAAAATTGAAGTGCAACAGCTGGAAATTGCTCTGATTGATGAAAACAAACAGAGGCCAAGCAAACAAAAAGCCACAAAGGGAGTAGGAACCAGAAGGGTTCTTTTATTTCTATGGCGTTATGGTGATATGACTCATCCCTCTGTGGCTTTCTTTATTTGGTATTCATTAATCATTCTACAAATAACTCCCTGACTCATCTGAGCTTGAAGCTAAACATCTCATTTTTTGAAAGAATTTTCATGTTTGGGAAAGTAGGCGAGCTGACAAAATTGTGCAATGTCTGTGTCTATGAATTCCTAGCTCTCAAGTAGAAGAGCTTCAGACTTTCTTCTTCAAACCTGCCCTAAGGGATACACCTTTCGGAGCACAATAAACATTTATTTGCCTTGATGGTTGAATGTGATCTTAAATGTGAAATAAAGCACTTTAGCAGTCATGTACTTGTAAAATGCAACAGAGAAGTGTGTTTATTCGTTTTACTTCTGATTTGTATCAGTGCTTTAAGGGTGAAGGGGTTTTTGTCTTACTTCTCAACTAAGATATCCCAACAGAGATTCATCTGACCTAAACTGTAACATAACACCTGGCTCTGCAACCTGCGTCTAAGACTCTCTGCTGCACATGTACCTTAAAAAACTTTTTTTTTCTTTCTTTTCTGTTAAATATCAATACCGGCTCCGAACGGAATTGCTCCCGAGTAAAGTAAGCCCTGAGGTCTCTGGAGTTGCTCTTTTAGGTAGGGCTCCACTAGATGGCAATGTGTATCCAGATTCTGTTCCCATCTGCTTTAGTGGGAGAGCTTCCAAGTGCATCAGCATATTTTGCCCGTGGAGTAAAATATTAAAAAGTTCCATAAGACAAAAACTTTATTTAATTAAATACTCTTGATTATTTTGTTCAAATTAAAACCACCGTGTGTTGTTTTAATATTGCTAGATTAATGTGCAGAAAAGGGATTGTTTTGTAAAATGTATGTTTTATTTCCCTACCCTATTCCATATCAGAAAACGTATCGTTGTTCACACAGCATTATTTTATTGAGACAGATGACTCTGTATAGCAAATACAAGTAATTATGTCTATTCATAATTCAAGTAATACCCTTTTTTAGTTACTGAAACATTGTGAGTTAATTGTGCCTGTCTTTGTATCACTTTCTCTGCTCAGCTCTAGCTTAGTTGAAGGTTGCTTTTGAGAGCATCCTGACTCATACACGTAAATTGTAAACCATGAGTCAGTCCCCTACAGACTAGGGAAGTCTTTGTGGGGCAGAGAGATGAGTAGGGGGGAGTTCTCTTTTCAAGGGAGATAGGCAGGAAATGCTTTCCCAATGATGAAAGGCAGGAATAACTCCCTTTTCAGCCTGCACAGAAGATATTACTTTATCATTTATTACTATTGGGCTCTGGTTCCTTGCTTCTTTACATGAAGTAATGGATAACTAGAGGCCGCTGGTCCCAGGGGCTGGGTGCAGTTGTAAATGGGAAGCAGAAGGGCTCAGGGCACAAGATGCTACATTTCACCACAGAAGCAATGTGGAATCAGGGTGATACTGAGGGAGGCTGTTTTAGTAGATTTTAAACAGTTCATCACACACACAAAATGAGGCTCATTTGTGAGACAATGAAGGAAGAGGGAGCTGTGGGGGAGAGAGAAAACTGGTTCCTTCAGGAACTGCAGTTCTATTTAGATCTGGTTCCCAGTGGATATCTGTGCCTTATGGGGTCTAATAGGTATGAGCTCCAATCTAATCTTTGCTGGCAATTGGAATATTCGGAGACTGCTGAGGAACACCAAGTTTCTCTTTCTGGGGATATCTCAGGTGACTAATAATGTCAGAATGCATTCTTTAGCCTCTCCATCTTTGGGGCACTAATGTGATCTTTCTCCGTTTGTTGTCTGCCTATTTCCAAGCAACTTCCTTTGAGACCTGTTTGTCTTATTTGGCTGAAATTGAGTGTAAAGTTCAAATATTGTCAAAGGGAAGGAGACTGGTAGAAACAGACTGAGGTGTGGCACATAACAAGAGTATGTAAAAGCAAGTTTTCATCTCTCATGGTGGTGGGGGGAAGAACAGAGTAAAAAAAAATCAGTTTATGTTCCTCACCTTAAACTTCTGAGGAGACACAAGGTCAGTACTGAGGAAATGAGCCTGAACTGTAGCTCCTGCCCCACATGAGATGACATGTATTTTAAGAAAGATATAAGTATTTTGGAAGATGGATATACATCTGAATTGGATTCCTCAGGATGAATGGAAATGGACTTTATTTTATCTGCTGGTGGGCTGCTTGTCACTTCTTTTACCCTCCTTCTAGACTCCTGAATTGATAAGAGCCTGCTTATTTTCACCACTGCAGCACCTGAACTGTTCTTACCAGCCATGTCAGCCACTTTCCTATAGTAAAGGCATCTCTGTAGAAGCACACGTTATTGAGAGAATTCAAAAGAATTGCTTCTGTGTAACTAAATCTGTGAATCATCTTTAAAGATTTCATTCTGGCATGTTTGTTTTGGTTACTTTAGTAGGTAAGAAACTATCGGCACAATGTTGTTGCCCTGCCTAGTTGTAGACTGTCTTTAGAGAATTTCTAGGAATTTTGCAGTTTATTGGAACACCTCAATTTTCAATTTGTTAAAAGTACTGAGCATTTTCACAACAGTGTTTAAAATATATGTCTTGGTAACATAAATGTCTAAGATAATGTGGGCTTGTTGATTTATCTGAGTCACCAGTGGAAATGCCTGTTATTCATGCTTCTGTCTGACTGGTGGCATAACCGATTTCCATATTGATATGACTGGCAATATGATTCTTATTTTCTGGCACTACCTAGCTGATGCAAGCCTAAAGTGACCCTTCTTAATTCTTTCTGTATAAACAAAAGTGAAATTTTGACTTCAGTGAGGTTACCACAAAATTCTCACCCACCTGAATAGTGTCTGGAATTTCAGCCATACCATAGGAGAAACTGGTTCTGAAGGACTTAAAACTAACTAGATAAAAGGAAGCATGAGAGAAAGTTTTTTTTCCCCCCTTTCTTTCTTTTTTCCTTTTTTTTAACTTTTCCCAGTCTACAGAAGGGTAACTGAGAAGGAAGCTAAATGGGACTTTTTGAAAAGCACATAGCTGATGTGGAGAGCTACCTGAGAGCTATCAGAAATGCCTGTGTATGATGTCAAACTAAACAGGATTCTAATCAGTCTCCCTGTACTTCCTATATACCTCTGATAACTATAGTCCTGTGTGAATTTCCTGATGACACCTTGGTGGATGTAGGCATCGGACCAGTTTCCACAGCCATATCTTGACACAACCGCTGAGCTTTGCTTTCCCATGTAGTGGGACTGTGCAAAGAAATATGTTATTCAGGATAGATGTCTCATTAAAAATAAGGATTTGTGATCTTGGTTGTTGTGTACTTGAAGAGTTTTGAACTGCATTTCAGTTCTGCAGGTACGTAACTACAACTGCTACAAAAGCTGTAGGCAAATAAAAATCATGCCCTGAAACTGCTTTTGGGAAAAACAAAACCCAGCACAACCCAAGAAAACAGAAAAGTCCCCTACAGTCTGCCTCCTGATGTCTTATGACTAGGTCTGCAATTCAGTCAGCTGCAATTCAGTGCAAACCAGGCGCCTTGAGCACACTGAGCATTCCTGCCTTGCACGATGCGAAACGGCAAATGAGCTCTTTGCAAAAATGTCAAGCCCAAGCTGAAACACTTATTTAAAATGGGAGATGTAGTAGACGACAGCATCAGCAACATACATTGCACAGTATATGAATAAATCAAGGCCCATCAATGGCTAATAAAAGGCTTTTCGATATGCTTAACACTAAATTACTTTTGATTAAAAAGCTTACTGGTGAGACAAATGTAAACTATAGCTAGGTACAGTCAAGTTAGACAATTATGTGCTGAACCTAATTTGAAATGGGTAAGTGCTAACACATTTCATTTCCTGCATACTCAGTGAAACAATGTTTGTACTTTTTTTTTAAACAGTAATTTCGAGTGAGTCTTTCAAAGTGCTTGAGTCAGCAGCACAGCAAGAGTGGAAAGATGATAATGCAAATGGAAATTCAAGTGATTTAATATGCCCACCATTGCAGGTAGATAGCTTGATCTATGGCATATTTAGAATGATGGAACAAGCTGTATTTCAAGCTGTTAGTATTCTTAGCAAGTAATGTTTAATGTGGGTTTATCTTTAGTCTCAAAAACTTACCAGAAATTGTGATGAATAGCAAAATTATGGAAGCAACAAAAAAGTGAGAGTGGATATCTGGATGTAATAGCAGAGGGGAGAGAGAAAATAAGCTGGCTGTGCTGCACCATTACTATTTTTGAGCTTCTTAAGCTCAATTTTTTCAGAACTGTGATTTCTTGTGAGTATTCTCAGACTGGAATCTGGCAATCTGAGAGGAAAAACGCGTGGTAATAGTCATCACAGGAAGGAAACTATGTAAGTATGTGGGAAAGTGTGCAATGTCAAGTTCAGGGTCAGTCAAAGAGGAGAAGCAAGTACTTCAGTAATATCTGAGGGAGTAGAAGTAGTGGAAGTCGGGTAACTTTGTACCAGAGGGTGCTTCCAAATGTAGAAAGCCTTGAGGTGAAGGAAAGAAATGTTGTGCACAGATAAATGCATTTTAAAAAGGTAGAGTCTGTAATGATTTTTAAAAATGTAGCCAATTCTGTATGTGGTTGTTTTTGCCCAAAAGTGATTATATTGCATTCTAAACAAGGCAATAGGCATGTAGTCCTGTCTTAGTATCATCTTTTTAAAACTCTTGGAAAGCAATGAGTATGCTCCCTCTTTATGCAGCAGCACTCCCTGAATAGTTACTGCCCTCTGTAGCAATCAGTATAAACAGAGATTTTCAAAAATAAATGTGTGCTTTTTGAGAAAAGGACTTTGCAGCTCTGAAAATTTGAATAGGTAGACACTATTTTTTGCTCTTTTGGTGATATTTAAAATGGTTTTGAAATGTACTGATATAGCTAAGTTTCTCAATGCAAAAATGTAGTTTGAATATAACTGATATTCGTAATTCTCTTCTGACCAGACATTGGCCACAATTTCTGTGGTGACATCAGTCTGCTATTGGGTTTGGTGTCTGGCCCCTAGCAGGGAAAGGAGACGTAAGACCTCTGGACTATAGTAAGGCATGGTAGCAGCTGAGTAGACACATATCTGTGCTAAACTGAGCGGGAATGAAACATTGCAATAGCTCCAAATCAGTTGTTTTATTCTTTTTTTTTTTTTCCCCTGAAGTTTCTACTTCAGTAATAAGTGTTCTTGGTAGTAATTTCTCTTTTGGTCCAATCTAGTTGCAAGCAAGTTAAAAAAAATCCATTGATTTCCACTAGGATAAAAATTATAGAAAAATCTACATTGCAAGGGACTCTGGGAGGTAACGGTGTCCAACTTTCTGTTGAAAACGAGGCCCTGGGTTAAGTTATTCAGGGCCCTGTCAGGCTGGGTCTTCAGAATCTCCAGCAAAGGAGATTTACCCCTTCCAGTGTTTAGCTGTCACAGAATCAAAGAATAGTGGAGGCAGGAAGGGACCTTTGGAGGTCATCTGGTCTAGCCCCCCTGCTCAAATGTGTTGCCCAGGCCTGTGTCCTTATGATGAAGTATTTTTTCCTAAATCCAGGTGGAATTTCCCCTGAAGAAAATTAATATCTGTTGTGTCTTCTGTCACCATTCATCCCTGTGCAGAGTACTTTCATGTCCTCTGTACCAGCCCTCTAGCTGTTGGAAGGCTGTTGTTAGGTCTTGCCTGAGTCCTCCTTTTTCTAGCCTGAACAACCCCCATTTCTTAAACGTTTCTTTGTATATCAGATTTGTCAATCTCTCTAATCAGCTTGGTGGCTGTTCACTGGACCATCTCCCGTTCTTCAGTGTTCTTCCTGAGCTGCAAAAAAGGGTGAATTATTCCACATGTGGCTTGACAAGTGCCAAGAGGAATAATGACAGCCCTCAAGCTGTTGGGTTGCCTCTGGCTGATGCAGCCCAGGACTCTGTTGTCCTCGTTTCTGCCAGGCACACTGCTTGCTCAGGCTGAGCTTGCTGTCCCACAGGGACCTTCTTAGTAAGGCAGTTGGGTGTCAGTCAGGCAGTTAAGTCTGTTACCAGGCTCATCTGTCTGATCTGCTGACTCTCTTTACTCAAGATATCTTTCCAGGCTTCGCTCCACCACTCTATACTGCCTGTGTGTGGATCTCCTGTGAGAAAAAAATAAAACTTGAGTTAAATGGTTAAATTTTTCTAGTCCAAGGGAAGTAAAAACACAGTGCTCCAGCTAAAGATTTAGAGAAATGGATAGGCATGTCATGTCATGATGTAGTAAGCTTCCTGTCAGAGAAAAGATACCCCAAACCCAAATTGTGCTTGAGCCTAGCCATTAGTGAGGAGTCAGCCTGAATACTTAACCAACCCATCTCTGAGGAAGTGATGATAGGCTCTTCTTTTTCTGCTTAGTGAATTATTTAATTAATGGCAGATGTGTGCATTTTATCTACCATTTACCTAAGTGCTGTGATTTTTTAAAATTTATTTTTAAGTAGAGAAGGGAGTTAAATACAAAAAAGTTACAATGGAGAGTACAGAAGCTCTCCAGCTCTCCAGCCCAAATGTCAGCCTCTGTGTTGATTCTGTTTTATATTATCTAGTTGAAATACCCCAGTGCTTTGTGCCAAAATCAATTACATCATACTTATTCCTCACACAGACCAACTGTAGTTCTGAACAGAATACCAGTAAGCTGTTATCTCAGAACAGTGGTTTTTTTTTTTCTTAACTTTTAAAAACTGTCAACAGTTTAACTGCATTAAGGGTATTACATATATTGTGTTTTTCCTGGGCAGGGTTTCTAATGTTGATGTAGACTATCTAGCCTACTGAGACATATGTCGTCGTAATGATTCATCACCATTACTGTATTTATGGAAAAACATACATTATTTTTGTTCTGAACTCAGCTTGGGGTTAAAAAGTACTGTTTTTTAAAATTCTCTAAATCAATCGTGGACATATTGTTATTAATCTTCTTTTAATTAATCTTAGATTGTTCCATACATATAGGCTTTAAACTTCCCTCAACTTTTTCTTCAGCACAGAAGAAAATACCTTGTTATCAATATAAGAAAATAGAAGTTGAAGAACCCATAGTCTGTACTCCGTTTGCAAAAAACTTTGCAAATCTGAACTCTGAGCCTAACAGAAATAACAGGGAAAAGTTAACATTTGGAAAGGAAAAAGTAAATGTAATACATTATTGCATGAAGTTGCATGTACAGTTATACAAATTGTCTGAAATAAAATGCTTTAGTAGATGACATGGCTTGAGTTTGTAACAAAGGCTGAGGTTTATCAGATCACCCTCTGATCTGTAGCTGGGCAAAAATGCTGAAATAGTTGTGTAGTGTTTAAGAGAGAAGTCAAGATCACTTCCAGTGATGTGTCGTCTGGCACCTCAAAAAATAAGTGGTGGAATTCAGCTGAATGCTTTTCAGAAAGGGCAGTGTACTGTGGCTTTGTGATATCATGCCTCCACAGCACTTCACTTTCCCACTTCTCGCAGCCATGGAATTGGGTATGCAAGCCCCCTGCACAGCACACAGCTCTCACCAGTCATTCCTTCCATCTAATGCAGTACTGCTTGCTCAGCTCATCACTTGGGTTGCAGCAGTCGGTGGATTACAGGGGCGTATGTACCCTCATTGAAATCTTTCCACACACAGTTACACCAGGGGTGGTACCCCCTCTTGGCATCTTTGCTATAGCTCTTCTTATGAGGCTTAACAACATAGCATAGGTACAGAAAGATACTCAGGGAGACCGGGAGTGTGAAGCTTGTAAGTGAACTGAGTCAAGTCTGACACAAGAGGAAGAGCTGAGATATAGATTAACAGTCTAGTTACTATAGTGACGAAGGAGAGTATATATTGAATGTGTCGGTGTCCTTTTCAGCACTTGACATAATGGGTATCTTTTCTAAAATATCAATTTACAATAGCACAAAAAAAAAAGCAACTGTGTGAACGCTGTATGCTACTTTCTGGTATATGCATATTTATTTCACAAAGCTACAATGGGAAATAACTGCAAAATATCAAGTCTGGTAACAGAAAAATCATGGAAATAGGTATAGGTGAGCTGTCACATCAGTGAACTTGGTGGCTCACTGACACTAATGCTTTCATCTAAGCTCTTTGGTTACCTGGCAATACATGGAATGGAATCTGATCAGTAAGAATAATCCTGTTTTTAAAGTCACCTCCCAGTTTCTGTTTTATTTCTAAACACCTACTGTTAGCCTCCTTTGTGACACAGCTCCCACAGAGTGCATAAAGAACTGTATTATCAATTAATTTGCCTGGCTTCATTTCCCAGCCGTACATCAGTGTCACGCTATGCATTAAAATAGCTGTCTTCGTAAATTTTCCAGTGGGAAATAAAAACAGAATTATGCTTTTTGAAGTCTAACTGGAAATTGATAATATAGACATACAATGTTTTCACTACTGCAAAGAGAAAACTCGCGTTTCATACTGATAAAAATCCTCACGCTGAAATTAGGAACAGGCTCCCTGGCAATTTTTTCCTAAGAGGCTTTATTTTTTCTCAGGCTTTCAGTGTTCTCTACTGCAAAGTGTGTATTAATACTGTTATTTAATTCTTTTCTACTCCTGGGTGCTATATCAAATGAAGTTAACTGTTTTTTATCATATATATAGTATTTTCTTCAGCTTTCATAAAATGATTCCATGTTTTAACATCATGACACTGTTTAACCTTTTCTCCTTTTTAAAAAATTTCTTCCAGGTCTGAATCCTCACTTTAGACAGCAGAATTGTCATGACTCAAAGAACCACTATCCTGCATGGAGCATTAATGCATTAAATGTTAATTTGACTAATCAGTTAAATCTGTATGAAGGAAGAGCTGGGAGGAGGTGGTGTAATGCTGATGCAAAATAGCTAGAGGTGACTGGCTGAGGAGGACCAGCAGGTCCTCTTCCAGGGTAGTGTCTCACAGTGATTGCCCTACATGTCAATGTCTCTTATCCCTGACTTGGGAGAGGGACTTCTACAAAGTGAAAACTCATGTATGCACAACACTAATTTAATCTTTGTCTGACTTGCTGATACTGCTGACAGAAGGGTGAGTTTGAGCCATCTGCAGTGGTTGCGTTCTGGTGGACAACTTTGCTGTAGGATCTGATCTGAGATGGCCAATTCATTTCACATAGATTACCCAACAGCCTTCAGATATAACAGTGTTGGTTGTTACTGACCTGGGCTGTATTCAAACTGGCAGTTAAAGCATGAAATGCTCCATATGCCAGTATCTCCCCTGAGCCATTAGGTGACATATGGTTTCATTCTGAGAAAAATGATGCTAAGCTGATCTGAAATTATGTATGCAAAGGTTAAAGGCATCTTTTGCCACACCTCGTGGGAGCTTTTTACAGATATTTATATCACAGGGGACAAATCCGTCATGTGGAAAGTATAAATCCCCACATTCATTTAGTATGCCTGTTCATTTTGAATTGAATGATCAGTGGTATCCTAAAATGACTGAGGAAGTCTTCAGGCCTTACAGGTGGTTTTTTTGTTTGTTTGTTTTTTTGAATTTTTTTGGTTTGGATTTTTGAGGACAGTGAGAGTAAAGACGGTTGCATACATTTTTATTCTGTTTTCATCCAGCTGTATTAGTAGCTTATGAAAAATATGTCTATTAATCCACAGTTGACATGTCACCTGTCCAGAGTTGTTGTACAGTCTGATCAACAGAACTTCTAAGTTTACCTTTGTTACTTTTACTTGATAGGCATAGCTGAACTATGTTCAGGTGGCAAGCTTCTGACAAAATTTTAGGAGGTGATTGGAATAAAATATCCACAATTGAAGATCATATTGAAATTGTAATTTCTTTGAGGCTAAGGATAAAATTTAAAAAATTAAGTGTTCTTTTCCCATTTGAGTGGGTCCTTGTCTCTAAACAATGACACAGAGATTAGCTTGACCTAACTTACATTTCATACAGTCCAGCAGAAAAAGAATCAGCAGACTACATTTCCTCCCCCATCAAAATTTTTAAGAGATCTACTAAAATTGAGATTTAAATACCTGAATATTTGGAATAGAAAGGTGACCTCACAGCTAGGTCTTGACTGCCAAACTTAGTGTTTTTCAGAATGGGCCCAGGTTCATTTTCCACTACTACTAGTGTTGCCCACAAGTTTCATCTGGAAGGAAAAAGAAGACTAGGAGGAGCCCAGGTTCTGGACTCAAAAAATCTGGTCACAGGTAAGTCTTCCAAGACTTGTCAACACCAGAGAACTACTGCTATGCTTATCCTTACTAGTTGTCACTTAAAATGCTTATGGCATAGTCATTTAAGTTTGAAATATGGCATGAAACCTGAAGCAGACCTGCTGATTTAACCGAGAATTTTGTTGTGTCTGTTTTTATTCTCCTCACATTTCTCCCGTCTTCTTAGTATGCGTTATAAGTGCAGACACTACAGTGGGCATAGGAGACGTTGTTATTCTCAGACACAGGTCTACAACTATTGCACCAAAGAAAAGTTACTTCTGATGCCCCTGAACTTTTGTTGTAAATACGTCCCCTGAAAAGGAAAATATGCTTGTTAAGGCAGGGAAATTATATGTGAGAGCGTGCCTCAAGAGGAGACAAAGAATGATTGAAGTTTCAAGAGAACGCCATAGGAGAAAAGGTCTTTTATAAACCACAGAGAAGCCTGGAGCATACTCTGTGGGATCTGGAGGAAGAGATAAAACCAAGGAATAAAAAAGTATGCAGTGATAGAATGATGTAAGCTACAGAGAGAAAGAGGAAGTGGTTGTGAAGAATTGAAATATGTATCAGACACCTGCTGTAATAAGTATGTGACAGACTAGTAACTGATTTAGAAAGTAATCCTGTCACTAACTATGTAAATCAGTTCATAAGCAACATGAACAGAAAAGGTGTCTTTAGCCTTTTTGCAAATAAGAGAAAATAACATGTATTTTAATAACTCAATTCCATGTATCATTTTTGTAAACATACTGTAAAATACTACTTAGCCAAAGAACTGGAGTTAGGAATTTTAGACCACTGCAGACAACTGAACAAATTGGAATGGCTAGTCATGGGAATATTTCTGAGACCTGTATATATGAAATACAGTATGTGTATTATTCCACACCCAGTGTATTTTAATTAACTTTGTTTCTGTGCCATGTTAGCCTTCTGTTTCTTTTTCAACTCTATGCTGTCAGGTATAATTAACTGCAGTTTTGTTTTGTTTTGTTTTGTTTTGTTTTGTTTTCCTAGAGCCATCTACAAAAGCTCCCACTCTCTGTGTCTGTGTAGATCTCTTAAGCACAACAATGAAAAGAGCTGTCAAAAAAGCCGTCATGAGCTGGGCAGGAGTCAGTGCTAATTAAGAGGACCCAGAAGAGAAATAGCGTGATTCTTAGATCAAGCTTGGGATGTTTGGGCAGAAAAGAGCTAGGCAACACTGTTGTTCTTTCAGTGTGAGAGCTCATAAAACCACAGAGGATGAAGCTGCAATAGTAAAGATGAGGAGATGAAGCAGATGTGTGAGGATTTCAGTAGTGATCCTCTTCAGATAACAGCACTCCCAACCTGCTGCTTGCTTAGTGGTAAGGAAGGAGAAAGAGCAGACAGCTGAAGGATCAAGCTTAAGGTTCAAAACTGGGTCAAATTTTTCAATTGCTTAAAATTTTTCCAGTCTTGTTCAATTTTAAGTGTAAATCTTTCACTTAATAGAGGCTAGAAGGCCTGGTGCTATAGCAGGGGAGGGAGTGAGGAAAAACCCACAAATTTATCTGTTGATGGGAGAGAGAGAAAGAGAAAAGTCACTTGTGCCTAGGTATCCTCTGAACAGAAATGGCAGCTGAAGATAATTTTATTAAAAATGGTTGTACTGTCCCAAGACTGATTTGAAAGTTCTCTGTGGGAGGGCAGGACTGTTTTGTCCCAATGTGACTACTTTTTTAGGGAAAATTAATCATTTACATTCAGAGTCTAAAACACAGCTAAGATGTGTTAAGCGTAAAGATTACATGTGTTTCTGCAGAATGCATACCAGGATCTGATACAAAATTTACACCAGCAGTGGATATAGAGCTTAGGAATGTAAGTCAGGTTTTAAGCAGGTGGTTATTCGGTAGATCTGCTCTGATTTTTTGCTATTTTATACTCCAGGGCTATAAATTTTTACCACTTTCCAGTGTTTTACCCCTTAGAGAGGCTCATTTTTTAGTTACACTCTGATCTAAATTTTAACGCAATTATGGACAGAACATGAAGTGTGTTCCTTTTAAAGCCTTTTAACTTGATGTAGTTAAATCAACACTTGGGTAATAAACGGTTATGTTATGCAGGTTAACCAAGGTCTTTTTCATCTGTACATCTATTACCAATAGGTGGCACTCCAACATTTTCTGTAAATGTTATGCTGTTTTAGTCTGAACTCTTGCAAAAGCAGAAAAGTCTGTGCAAATAATGAAAAATTGACTTTTACTTTTTTTATTTTAGATATCACACCAAAATCTTGAGTGTTTGTGAATTACACGTTCAAGGCTGTAAACTGGGGAAACAACAGGGGAGGAGGAGGAAGAAATTTGTGGAATTGTTGGTTTAGAATATGTTGTGAAATGCACTAAGGTAATTTGATTTAGTATTCTCCAGCCATCTCCTGAGACTACTATAGTCCTTGCCCATGAAGTTGGGAGTGCCTGGCATGGAGGCAGCTCTCCTGCCTAAGGTGCTCTGGTGTGTGATTCAATGAAGGAGTGATTCTTCTGACCCTCAGAAGAACTACTGCCAGTGATAGAAAAAGGGACAACATGTTGTTGAAAGAGACACCAGATTACAGGAGGACACAAGAAGGAACTATGAGGCTGGATTTACCTACATTCCCAATAATGGTAAAATATTCTGAGTAGGCTGATGTGCTTAGTCCTAAAGCTGAGCTGATTCCAACTTCCTGCCATTCTTTGGCTGGTGAATGAAGCTGGGGTGAAATCTTGGCCTTGCTGAATGAGATGGCAGAGCTCCATTAAGTTAAAGGAGCTGAGATTTTACCTTGTGGCACTTATCCTCCGTCCCTCTATAACCATCCGTTGTGATACAGAGAATAGCAGAGCTATGAAAAAAACCACAACTGGTTCTGAATGCTCCTTCTATATAGTTTAGCCAAGAAAAAACACACATGTTCTTCGCTTTACATGAAACAAATTTGGTGTCTCAGTGTAGTCACTCTGTGTGGCAAGAAGAGGAAGGTTATACGATTCAAAAGACTGGGGTATCTCATTCCAAAAGAGCTTGATCTGCCAAGCAGCAGCATTATGACTGAGACTTTGTTATGCTGCTGACATCATACATCTTTCCCATGCATCCTTAGTTTTATTCAGGATAGTCAATCCTTCCCAGTGAGACTTTGCTAAAGTGCAAAAAAAACCCAAAACATTTCTCAGTTTATGGGTGCCATTTTAGACATTCAGCCTTTCATTCTGGGTAACAGTTCATCCTTCTGTCTCCCTAAAGGAAGCAGATTTGAAGGTTAAATATGTCTTTGGGTTAACATACAGTATAGTTAAAAACTTCTAGCTCCATTTCCTAAGGCATAGTTTGGCATGGTTAATGGAGGTGGCAACCAAAATTCCTGAAGGGTAAAAGTATTTTCTAGCTAAATGTGCTGAAATCTGTCAAGCCAAAACCAGAGATAATATTAGTTAAGAGTTTTGGAATTGTGTGGATTTAGTTTCATATTTGCAGTAGAGGGAGGGCACAGTATCTGCCTTCTCTGCAAGTTTACCTGGAACACAGAGAGCTTTGCCCTATATTGAATGTATTATTTTTTAATGGGATGAGTGACCATCAATATGCAAACCCAATACATAAACATGCATTGCCTTATTGTGAAGAGCACATGATAAGGAATTTTTGTAGCCTTAACCGCATTATAGAAAGTTTAACCTTTTGACAGCTGCTCAGATTATTCCTTTGCCATGCCCTTGGTCAGAACACCTTGCTGTCTTTTTTGAATTGTCTATATTTGTGTTGATCAATCTGTCACACCAAGTTAAACAACACTACATCCGGACTGTGCAATATGCTTTTTTTTTAAGCTTCTGGAAAAGGTTTATGTCCTGTGTAAGAGGGGGAAAGGTATCGTTACAGAGGTATCCTAATTGTAAATTGAACCACATAATTTCCTCCATCCCCAGATCACTAGTATAAATTAAGAGAGATTGGATTTCAAAAACTGTGGCACTCTTCCTTCTGTTCCAGCTTACTTGTCCTTGATTGATCTGGAGAGAAAACAAGCATGTTAAAAAGCCATATAAAGCAGGTAAATGCCTCGTACAAACAAGCATCTCTCAATCTCAGGAAAGTTTGAAAAAGCCCAGCTAGTTATCATGTTCCATTCTTGCTGCTTGCTTGGTTTCAGATATCAAATCAATATAATCACATTTGTCAGGCGGAGGAGTGAATTTCTTGTTGTGTCTTCCTGGTGAAGGGTTCAATGTTTTAGCTCCCCTTTTGCCTCACTTGTACATTCTTCTTGCCATCCTAAGATTAAGGCTCCTAGGTTAAGATTTGGCTCCTTTGATATTTACTTGTTTTGATAAATCTGAAAGGTGGTTGATTGGGCTGTGTAGACTTACCCTTATTTTTCCTTGGTGCTGACCAAAATGGTTTGCACAGGCTGGTTCTCATGTCACAGCTGGGAGGTTTAGGACCCCAACAGTTCAGCTATGGTGGATTTAGCTGAAGGAATTTTGGATGTTACCACCCCCACCTGCCCATTTTTCCTTATCAGCTGCAGGTTGCTGTATTTCCTAACCAGGCTGACAGAATGGAAATTCTGTCCGTCCCAGGTCAAGCACCCATGTTTCAGTGCAAAACCTTCACTCTTGGCTTAAGATAGTCCACCAAATCATACCTGTATGCTTAGATGGGCTGGGAGCCTGGCAACCTGGGAGACGGAAAACTGGGACCAAAGATTAGGTGTTGCATTGCTAAATGTACCAAAACATTTTTGCGGGAGTTGTAGAAAACACCAAAAATTGGAACTTCTGCCTCGTGTTGCACCAATAGATCAGTTTTCAAGCCACAGAACAGCACCATTTTGGGAGAGAAAAAAAAAATTGATTTGCCATTTAGTTTTCATTTATTTAAAAAAATAATTGGATTTATTCAGGAATTCTGACTTCTCTCTCTACTTTGTCTTTGAAGTCATTAAAAACATCATAATTTAGTTTCTAACTTGGGTGTGAATAAGTGGGGAAAATCTATATACATAACTTTTTAATATTTTAATATTTTTTAGTATTTTGCATATGCACATGCTCTATTTAATATTGATATTTTGTACATTATGTTTAATATGCATATGTAAATAATATTTTTGTTAACTATTGCTCAGCATTTTACTTTGTTCCAATGGATTTATATTTTTATGACAGTCTGTGCCTACACAAAGTTAATTTTTAACAGAAAGCGTACCTTGCATTTAATAGAATCATTGAATCACAGAATCATAGAATCAATGATAGAATCACAGAATGGTTCGGGTTGGAAGGGACCTTGAAGATCATCAGATTCCAATCCCCCTGCCATGGGCAGGGACACCCTCCACTAGACCAGGTTGCTCAAAGCCTCATCCAGCCTGGCCTTGAACAGCTCCAGGGATGGGGCATCCACAGTTTCCCTGGGAAACCTGTTCCAGTGTCTCACCACCCTCACAGTAAATAACTTCTTCCTAATTTCAACTGAAAACTGTTAACCCTTGTCCTGTCATTACTCTTCCTGATAAAGAGTGAGTCCCTGTCTCTCCTGTAGTCCCCTTTAGGTACTGGTAGGCTGCTATAAAGTCTCCCCAGAGCCTTCTCTTCTCCCTTGACCTGCTGGTCACACTTCTTTTGATGCAGCCCAGGATGCAAGCATAGATTGCTGTGTCATGTTCAACTTCTCATCAGCCAGCACTCCGAAGTCGTCCTCCTCAGGGCTGTTCTCAATCCATTCCCCTCCCAGCCTGTATTTGTGCTTGGGGGTTGCCCTGACCTGTAGCGGAACGAGAAGATGTTGAATTAGGATTTGACTTCTGGGACATGAAGATTTTTCCTTAAGAGACCAGAAGAAGAAGGCTTTGCCCTTAAGCAAAATGGAAGAGGAGATGATGGAGGATGTGACACGGCCAGAAGAAGAACTGACTGGAATGTAAACAATGGAAAGATCCATCTGTAAACAAGGGAACGAATTCGCTAGAAAATAGTGTGTTGTTTTTAGTTAATAGCCAATAAAAGGTTTTGTAGATGACATATTCACAGTAGTAAAAGACTATGAAAGTGGTTGTAAAGGAGCAACAAAGTGATTCTTCTTCACCACCTACTGGAGTTCCATCTTTGATCCTGCCGCTACACTGACCTACGTGCAGGACCTTGGACTTGGCCTTCTTCAACTTCATTAAGTTTGCACAGACCCACCTCTCAAGCCTGTCAAGGTCCCTCTGTATGGCATCCCTTCCCTCCAGTATGTCCACCACACCGCACAGTTTGGTGTCATCAGCAAACTTGCTGAGGGTGCACTCAACCCCACTGTCCGTGCCTCCAAAAAACATTAACAACATCAGTCTGTGGGAAATCTTTCTTAGGAGAAAAATATTTGTCTGTGAGAACTTTCTTAAGAGAAGAATACTTACAACCATGAGAACTTTCTTAGGAGAAAAATACTTCTGTTTGTTAGAACTTTCTTAGGAGAAAAATACTTATGTTTGTTAGAACTTTATTAAGAGAAAAATACTTATGTCCATGAGAACTTCCTTAGGAGAAAAATATTTGTCTGTGAGAACTTTCTTAGGAGAAAAATACTTATGTTTGTTAGAACCTTTTTTAGAAAAGGGACATCATGTAGTTGCTATCTACTGCAGGAAAAAATAACACCTGCAGGGGATGAGAAAGAAGATAGTTGTTCAGGATGTCGGTGAGATTGAAGGTAAACAATCAACAGGATTAGGTAATGTTAAGGGTCCCGTTCCCAGGACCCTAGTTAGCCAATAGTAATTCTGTCTTTAAGATTTTTAAATCATTGTATCCAATCAGTGATTGCCAAATCTGTGTGAATTCTGTATAAAAGTGTGCCATTAAGGCATAATAAACGGCTACAGCTTGATCATATTGGTCTGCGACTGAGTCCATACCAGCGGCATCAGTCCCAATACAAACCCCTGAAGAATGCCATCACTGGTCTCCACTTGGACATCGAGCTCTTGACCACAACTCTTTTAGTGCCACCATCCAGCAAATTCCTTATCCACGGAGTGGCCCATCTGTCAAACATAACTTAGAGACAGGATGTCATGTGGGACAGTGCCAAATGCTTTGCATAAGTCCAGATAGATGATGTCAGTTGCTCTTCCCTTATCCGCCAATGCTGTTAAACGTGTTGTAGAAGGCCAACAAATTTCTCAGGCACGATTTGCTCTTAGCGAAGCCATGTTGGCTGTTACCAATCACCTCCTTATTTTCCATGTACGTTAGCATAGTTTCCAGGAGGATCCGCTCCATGACCTTGCCAGGCACAGAGGTGAGACTGATCAGCCTGTACTTCACTGAGTCTTCATTTTTTCCCTTTTAAAAAATGGGGGTAATGTTTCCTGTTTTCCAGACCGTGGGAACTTCACCAGATTGCCACAATTTCTCAAATATGATGGATAGCAGTTTAGCAACTTTGTCTACCAGCTCCCTCAGGATGCATGAATACATCTCACCAGGTCCCATGGACTTGTGGATTTGGTCGTATTGAAGATCTAAGCTATACGGATGCCTGTGCTACAGAAAGAATCATCAAGGATTTTAGATAGATTTTTTTTAAATACTCAGTTCTCACAAATACAATTTGATATGAAATTTTAGGATCTTTTGAGGACTTCCTCAGAAAACCACGTATTCTCTTGGAGTTCTGTATTATGATATAATAAAACCTTTCTTCAGGGAGTAGGTATAATAATGTCAGTGTATTACCTGGCAGTTGGGGAAAGATGCTAATTAAAGCATGAATTCAGTTACTTGAGCTTATTAGCTTATCCCTAAATAACAAGGCAAAAGCACCCCGAGTTTTAGGAATGAAACTCTGTTTTGTTAAACTCTTTCCCCTTTGAGAATTTTCGAGATGCATCTTTTAATGATGCTTTCTCACTTTGGAGACAAAGAACTGTTAAATGTTGTCGGTACCCTCCTTCCCAGTTTCTCTTTTAGCTCTGTCTGAATAAGTTTCTGCTTTTACTTATTCCTTTGGTGCAAATTTTGTTGAAATCTCAATTCTTTGTAAATTGGATCTCTAACTGTCTTTTGACTTCTATCTAGAGGAAATATAAAGCTACCGAGAATGACTGCTCCTCCTTGTCTCTCTCTTAATGTGTTCTTGGTAACGCCATAGACAGCAAATTATTGTTTTACTCATTTCTGTGGCACCTTTGCTCTGATAGCTAACTAAGATATTTATGTCTGCAGTGTAACTTGAAGGTCAGTAATGCTGGACTCTGAGAAACTGACAATGAAGAGAAAGTTTTCAAAAGTCAAGACTCTTTGCCAGTCTTGCTGATTTGATGAAGGAGGCACACTTAATCAATCGAAATTCATTATAAATTTGTTGAATATCCTCTGCTGATAAATGTAGTCAGAATTAGTCTCAGAGTTTTGGGTTCCCTGAAATCAAAGGCTTTCCAGTCAACCTCCAAAGCATTACCAGAACTACAGCCCAAAAAAATGGGCCAAGAAGTGACTACTCATCCTGTGGTCACATGAATCGTTGAATGAGAAAAAGCAGGGGGAACACATACAGTGGCTGTATGTTCTCACCACCATAAAGCTGGGAGCACAAAATGATGCTCTGCATTGATTCAACCTCCCAGGGGAGCTTCCAGGCTGTCTGGAAACACCCTGCATGATTCTCAAATCAAGAGGCAGCAAACCCTTGTGTAAACCTTCTGGACGTAGCCCTAGACCTTGAAGATAATTGAAATAAAATTTTTTTTGCACATGAATTTGTTACAAGTGCAATGAAATTGCTTGGTGTGGGTGCAGTGTATTTAATGTCCCTGGTGAGGTGTGGCATTAGGCAGTCTGAATGTGAAGATGTGCCACATACTTCTCACCCATTGTGGCTCCTCTCCTAGTTTTGCTTGTGGGATTTTATTGTGCCCACCCAAGGGAGTTTGTCCTGGGTGAGCCAGCTTTCTAGGGAAGCCAGCAGAAGTCTCACCCAGGAAAACTCTGGCTAGGCTTCTGTGATGCCAGAGGATTGAATTAGTGATGTGTGGAGGGTGGAAGAGGCAGAGCAGAGGCATGGGCAGGGGAGATATGGCTTTTCTGGTAGCAGTTGAATGGTTACGGTGGCTCAATTGTTCTGTGTGTGACTTTATGAGCTCAAGAGAATGACACTTGTACAAGCCTCTCCTGGATGACAGTAGTCCTATAGAGCAATTTGCTTCTGGGGCAGGATAGAATCATAGAATCATTTAGGTAGGAAAAGACTGTTAAGAAATAGTTTTTTGTCATTGTTTGTAATATAATAATTTGACTATTTTAACTTATAATCAGCACCGACAGCTCCTAAGATCGTATCTCAGATATCAAGGTGTTTCAAGCTCTTTTAGTGAAAGCATCTAGAGCTTGAAAGACTGAAAGTCAGGTTTTAAGGCTGTTTAGGGACCTAAGATGCAATAGATGCCGGAAGCCTGTGAAGTTGTAGGAAAAGGCTCAAAAGCCTGAAACTCCAGAATAACAAGAACTCAGCATTTTTAGTGATTGATTTCTTGATTTAAAAAAAATAAATAATTTTAATTTCAGGAGGGATAGCCCATGAAGTTTGAATGCCAGGGACTGCCATTACCACCTGTTTTTCTGTGTTGTTTGGGTTAGAAATTAGCATGACTTTAATGAGAACTCTACCATAAATTTTGAGAATTGTTAACATAGGAAAAAGAGCACCAGGAAAAGCAGACTTCAGAGAATAATGCATTCAAAATTTTCATTTGAACAGTCTTTTATTTGCCTAGAGAAATATACAAAAAACAGTTTATAAGCTTTCTTTTCTGGATTTTTTTTTGGCTCCAGAGGACCTGTTAATCTGCTTTGTACTGTGCCATGACACAGTTACCTTGACTTTAATTTCCATCTTCCATTTCTCTCCTGCTTATACATTCCTCCTCTTGTCATAGAGCTGTGTGGGAACACTGTAGAGAAACCTTGCCTCATGTACACTGAGCAGGGATTGTCCTGTGAATGCCCTGCTGCTGCAGCTGGTTCCATTTGGGACTGACAGGAGAGCAGCCAGCAGTTCTCAAGCAGCTTCTGTCACACGCTATTTCAGGGTGACAAGGAAGAGAAAGTCAGGATGTATCTAGAGTCGTGTCAGAGCACCTTCCCACATTGCTGCTTGTAGACCTAGCAGACTGTTGCTGCTGCTGCTCCTAATAACTGAAAAACAGCTTTAAGTAGCTGTTGGAGTCTGTGAAAAGTGGGGTGAAAGCAGATAAGGGGGTAGCTTTGGCTACCTGCCACAGGATGGCAGCTATGGAATCAGTTGTGCTGGGTGGCCGTCCCTCTTGCATGGCCTTCTTGCAGAGATCTGTGTGTCTCTTTGGCACTTGGAGAAGATGGTGGAGTGCCCACCCGCCCAGTGGCACAGATACAGAGGTGTAAAACATCTCCTGCGGGAAAAGGCAAAACTTGGTTCCAGACTGAGGGAACAGAAGCTCAACTTGCCAATGCTATCATAAGGATTTTAATGTCCATCCTTTCTTTGACCTTGCTCCTCTGACAGACCCCCACACCCCAGAAAAACCCTGCAAAAACAAGAGAAAAAACAAAACAAAACAAAACAAGAGAACAAAAATCTTTTGCTCTGGAAGCAGCTTCACCCTGTGTTGAGAACTTCCCGAGGCTGCTGGGGGGATGTGCTGGGTTGATGCTGAACATTCCCTAGCATGGTTTTCCTCTCTGACGTGTGTTGCCTATGGCTGACAAACAGCCAGGAGAAACTTTGCAGAACACCAAATATTAAGAAACCGGAAGACAGAGCAGTGTGTCTGTGTTGCCTCTAGATTGGAGATGAGGCATTACAAATGGAAATTTTCCTAAACTTGAGACTGGAATTGCTGAAACATTTAGAATAGTGTGTATGCATGTACTTTTCTTCAGAACAGAAAAACTTATTTCTAACTAATTCCTGTCACCATGTGGAAGGCTTTCATTGTTTCAATTATAACTGGTTAAATGATGCTGCTAGAAAAATTATGTTTCGTGCAGGTAAAATTCACATACATGTGTTTAGTTTGGTTTACTTTTTCATTCACATGTTAATCTGGACTAAGTTGGAGCACTGGAAGGCATAATCAAATGCTTTTATATCTATTTGCTTTCAAAGATTAAAAAGTAATTTTCTGAGACAAGTCTTTCAAGAACTAGTTTCTTGTTAGAAGATATATGTGTACAAGTCAGGAACTGCTCTGCAGTTTAGGAGATACAGCTTGCAGATTGGGCACACATAGTAATTACATGCCAGAAAAAAAGCAAAGCTCAAGAAGCCTGTCACATTGACTAGAATTCATGCTAGAAGGCCATGTTTTTCCCAATTCAAATTTTGCTCTTCTCTCTTGACAACATAAATAAAGCTCTTCTGCTCAAAAATCCTGCAGCCTAGCTGTGAATTCTTGTTTCCTACTTGCCAACAGAAACACCAGACTTTTGTAATGTACATTGAGGACTGACAACCAGGAAAATTTGCACTTGGATGGGAGGCTTTACAACTGATCCAGGTAAGAGGGTACCTGAAAGAGAAGATGGCATAGACAGAACTAGGCAGTGCACCTGCAGCTCAAACCTGATAGTATTCGGGCTAGTCAGTATTTTACTTTTCAAAACCAGCTTACTGGGAGAGATGCTAGCCTTGTCATCGGGACTGGCTGTTTTCCCTGGTGATTCCAGGGTACATAATGACAGTGTCCAAGTTAAACTATATGTGCAGCAGCTAGTGTAGTTGAAGGCATGCTTATTTTCTGCATCCTTAATCTTTATAGTGATATATTAACTGAGCGCTGTCAAAATCCCTGCAGTAAAGCTGTAAGATAGACCTATTCCTACTTTGAGATCTTTTTCAGAGGTTCCTTGGAACGAAAATACCTATTCTGGTTTTGAGGTAAAGAGGATATTCTTTAGTGCATCCACCAGTTAAAGCAATAAAACATCCCACAGGACACTAGTGTTTTGTCAGAACACAGTGAAGTGTTACATAATAATAACTTTCATGTATTTCTCCTAATTATCTGTAATGGCCAAAAGTAACAAAGCTGAAAATAAACAGCATATGCAAAAACTGACTTGACCAAACACATGCTACAGAATTTTGATATGGCTCCAGAGGGGCTTATTACGGGTTGGAAATAAGGAAATTTGCCTGTGGTTTAGGCATAAAACTTTTCAAACACAGCTGCGCTCTGTTAGTTTGTTGACAGACTCATTCCACACGATTGTCAGCCCCCTAGTAGATATTACAGAGGGGTCATTAGTTCTGGGAAAATGGAGTATTTGTCATCACTGCAGCAGAAGTGTGTACATATCAGAAAGGGAGCCTAAAGAGATTTAGTTCCAGGTTATTAAGTGTTCATTTGAGATGGTGGATAATAACTGCTCTTTCTGCTATTTTAGATTAGACTGCCCTTACTGCTTGTAGGGCATATTTTCAGTGACTCTTAGTCTTGTTATTACGAATACATATTTAATGATTGAGGCAGTATCAACGAAACCAGTAAACTTGTGTACTGTCCGAAAGCTGCAAAGTATCAATTCATTAGCTGGCACTTTATAACTAACTAAGCTCTAACCAGAACTCTACTGCAACAATATCCAGCAATTAGTGAGACAGCATTGTTATTTGGAACTCTTTATATGTAAAAATGAACAATTGTGTGAGTTTTTTCACTTGTTAGAATACATTTAAAAGCACCAAATAAATTTCTGCAAGAGAAGCTGCAGTGGAATCAACATCAGCCCTAAAAAAAGAAAAAAAAAAATAAGATATCAGGGCAAACCAGATACTTTTTCAAAAGGTTTGTCTGAAATAACACTGTTGGCCACTCCAGTAATATGTTTTCCTTGCCTAATTAGACTCATAGCTTATACTGCAACCTCAAACTCTGACAATAATGATACAATTGTTAACCAGAATAGCACACTAGAGGGAGAAAAATAGCATTAACTGTAGCAAAATCTCTTTGAAAGCATGACTTTCTGCTGCGTATTTGGAAGTAGACAATACAGACTGAGCTTTTTGTATCAGTATTTTGCAGATATGTTTCTTCTGTTAGATACAAAATCTAATAGAACCAATAACTTTTCACTATTAAGTCTAATTTTTGAACTGTTCCCTATGGTTGAACAGTCAAAATAAATTGGGAAGTTACAGTCCTGATCAAATGGCACCAACATTCATGTTGGGTATGCAGCATAGTCATAGTGGAAACCAAACAGAAAAGGGTGAATCTTTAAAGAATTGGCCAAAATAGCTAAATTAAATACTATCTTTCAGATTTGCTATTGCATCTCTTTTTCCCTTTTGATATTTGTCAGGTGATCATTTTATTACTGCAGTTGCTTGAAGTATAAGTCTCCCTGACAATGCTGCTGTTTGCTATGGAAAAAATAGTGAGCCTAATTGTGAGACACTGAAGCCATACCATTGTGAGTAGACCCACTGAGGCTGGAAACTGGCACTGAATACCAGGTAAAGATTAGGTCAGCAGTCTTCAACAGTCACTAGTAGGAAATTGTTATTTTATTTAAGTAGTGGCATTTGAGACAAGTATGCATAATTGTGGAGGTAGATTTGTGTCCACCTTAGCTAGAAATATGTTTAGAACTCTGGCCGCTAAATAACACACAGATAAATACACATAGCTGAAACAGATGTGAAATAGGAGAAATAAGTAGATTTTTGTGTTGTCAGTCCTGACTAACTGAATTATTGTGTGCAATTTTGTCTCAAATGTGTAACAGTGTGCATAACTCCCGTCCTTCTCTGTTAGAGATAAATAGTACAGTAATGCTTAATTCATGAAGGGAAGTGTCCTCAGGAAATATAAGATTTTCTAGAGCTACTCTTTGCTTCATCCTCATTTTTCTGCAAATGCCCTTTTCAATCCATTAGTATTTTTTATGTGATTTACTGTTCCCTATTCACACTGGCAGCGAAGCCCCAGTCGAGTGCTGTTTAATAGACAAAGTAAAGAACAGCATCCCTCAGGACGCAGCCAGTTTGTAAGTAGAAGGAACATTTGGGCTGGGAAATTGGTAATTATCCTCATATTCCTATCATTTGACTGTAGAACTCAGCCAGATATAGTTGTTTTATGGTTCCAGAAGCTAGACCTATGCTAAGTAGTGTGGTTAGACTCCCCTCCAACACATGCAGCTCCAGTAGCTCAGTTGACCAAGCTGCGCATAGTTGTGCATGGTAGCACATCTGCATGGATGTATAATTAAATTATTCTTTAGCTCAGTCATTGTATCTGCTAAGGCCCACCTACCTTTATATCTACATTAAACGTATTAAAATACTTTGATCCCATCTCTGTTGTTTTGGTTGTGTTACACTGATCTACATTAGCAAGTGACTCAGAACATCACCAGCAGCTCAGTAGACCAAAGCAGCTGCTACTGAGGTCGCTACATTAGACTAACTACGGTTCAGGGGTTTACATCAGACTCAGTCAAAATTGGTTAGTTGGAACAAATATCCCTTCTAAGCAGATGTCTCAAAACTGTCTGAGAGCTAGTGCTTGTCTTAGATCCTTAGAGGCTAGGGTCCTTTGGTGTGCCCTTGGAGCAGGGCTTCTGGTTTGGTTTAGTTTCTTCTGAAAGAAATCTGGTTTGCATGCCTTAAATTTGCCCTGTGACCCAGACCAGTGTGTGGTTAACTGCAGACAATCAAGGGTTACACTTAAAAAAAGGCTCTCTTGCACTGAAGTGCTAATTCAAGCGTAGCAGCTGACAGTGTTGAGTTGCTGCTTATTTAAACATGTCCAATCTGTAACTGATTGTGTGAATGCTTCTGGATGGTGTTTGAACAACATCAGACTGCAGCTCAGTGTGGTTTATATTCACCCCTTTGACTGCCTTGATTTGAATAAGCTGGACTGGCCACAGCTCAGAGACAATTTAAGAAAGCAATCCTTGCTGTCTCTCAAGCCTTAGTCACTGGTTCCTGGATCAGATGCAGCACTTAAGAGTAACCATGTGAATGAGTGTAGTGTATGCTCATGTTATTTGCCACGCATATAAATTTGGGCATGCTAAATGGGTGTTCTGCAGCTGACATCAGTATGCGAGCTTAAGTGTTTTACCCCACAGATATGATCCACACCTATTGCATCATATATCATATGGTTAAAGACCCATAATGGACGTTAGTCTCTGACTTATCCTGTACAATTTTAGTTCTTTACTGGCTTAGGCAAGTGCTGGACTAGCTTATGTGCAGTGTAAGACACAGTAACATCTTGGTAGTGCAGGCTTGGGGTGGTACTGATTATGAAAATTAACTTTTTCTGTTTGGCCAATTAATAAACTGCAAGGGAAAAAAATATATGGGTAATTAGTTTTTCTTCTCAAATATTTAGTCCAATTTTCTTAATATAGAGATAGTAATCTACATTTTCATTTGAATCTTTTTTTTTTTTTTAATTGGAAAGGGAGAGGAACTAGGAACAAGGGAGAAAGAAAAATGCTGTGTTCAGTTGAAGGGGCCTAATCTCCCAACACCGGATATCCAGTTTTATCAGTAGTGGCTGTGTATCTGAATGAGACAGATGTCTTTTAATACAACAACTCAACTTGAACTGACTGTTTCCTTGCTTTTTTTAATGAAATCCAGGTTTGACATTTTCAGGCATGTCTGATATGCCTAAATTCAGGCTTGAATTTCACCAATTCAATAACTGAAGGAAAAAGGACAAAATGCTCTCAGCCACCTTACTGCCTGACTTAACTTTGCTGTTTGCAAGCAGCATATCTGGCTACATCCAGCTGCTAGATTTTATTATTTCTAGTACTTGATTCCTTTCTCAGTCTGGTTGTACGCGCAGGAGCAGTGAAAAATGGGTAAACACCTACTTTTGGGAACAGAAAGCATCTGGTGTTCAGTCCCACGGAGGTGCCAGGATACTGCTGTCCTGTAAAATGTGTGTTAGAATAGGTAAGCATGACTAATGCGTATACACTTGAGCAACTCACAAAGAGCTGATTTTGACTAAGAGTGGGAGGATTTTACTCTTTCACTGCTATGGTATACACACTCTGTGCTGCAGTGGATGTATCAAAAACCCATTCATGACTGAAATGGGTTCCATATAGTAGCGAAGATAAACAATGCCCACAACTCTAATGCCCACAACTCTCCACTTGCGAGTACTCAATATGATGCTGGCTGCTTGTGGAAGTGACTTCACACGTCCCTGGACCTCCTCAGAGCTCCTGATGGAAAAGCTACAGCTCAGGGACCTAAGGTGGTTTTCGGGTACTCTCTGGGGAGTGCTGAAAATTGCTGTGTGTGGTGAAATGCTTCTACCTGTGTGGTCTTTTTCCTGCATCTTATATAACTTCATAAGTTATCAGCTATACTGTCATAAAAGTGTTCCTAATAATGAAAGCCTGTGACACTAAATGTAAAAGAACAATAAATGCTATGGGCCGGCTTTTCTTGGATCTTCTTCTCTTGTCACTCTGGCATAGAGTGGGGGTAACCAGCAGTGACGTGGGTGGTGTTACAACACCATAAGCAGCAATTAAGTTTGCAAATCTGGTAGATGTGGTTTTCAGAAGTGGGAAATCTGGCATTTCTCTATTTCAATAGGCCCTGACAAGTTAACAGATAAGTTAACTACTCTGATTTTTATGTAAGTGGCAGCAGGTTCAGGTCCTGTTTGATCTTCTTCACCAGACATAAAGTTTAACTTGGGTGGCAGTAAAAGAACTTTTTAGAGAATACTGGGAAATAAGTGAACACAGAAGAAAGAAACCAGTCTGCAAAGGCAAAAGCAGCTACAAATTTATTATTTTTTAGCATTGCTTTTCTAATAGAAAAGGACCAATGGAAGAAACAATTGCTTTTGCGGTTGGGTTACATGAAAAGAGACTGATTCTACATTCCTTTCAGTTTTCAATAACCAAAGAACATTTTATAAGTTTTTGGTTGTTTTAACCAATCATAGAATAACAACATTTTTGTGATAATGTTTCTTTCAATGGCAGGGTGTTACTGTGTAGTAGTGGGAACATTCTGTAAAATTGTGTGTTTTAAAGAAACATTTCTGTGAAGTCAAAATGGTTTAATTTGGGGTTTCTTTTGTTTTAAAATTTATTGAATGTGTTCTTATCTATGTCTTCAGTGTAAACAAAGATGTAGGGTAAAATTCCATCTGGCTCAACATTTTTAGAGAAAAATGATTGTTTAGACTTATGACTCTTGCATAACAAAGAAATTAATTGAAGAGATAACAAGTAAATCTTTTCATCCAAAAGATATGGTATTTAGATACACAGACATATAGGTAAACACAACACACTATCATTACCCTGTGTTTAGTTATTTCTTGTGTTTCACCTGACCTAGAAGAAGATGAAATGTAGCAAGCATTTGGAATTGTGCACACCAGGTATGGCAAGTGATACCTTGCAAAGCGTTCCTGTGCTGTTATGATAAACTGTTTTGCTGCCTTCTGTTTCAAACTCTCTTTCTTACTCACTTGCTCTGACATTTCTCAGACTGCTTCATAACAACCTCAGTAGTCTTTTCTTACCTACCCCACAAATGTTCATTTAATGATTAAGATCTGTATGTTTTCTCATATGCTGATCAGAAAAGCTCATTCTTTTTTTTCCTGATTCCATTAAAGAATATATTTCTCCTTCCATACATCTGATCAGACTAATCCTTAACTTCCTTCACCGTGGGTCATCAAGGCAGGCAGAACAGCTTATATCTGCATTAAGCCAGACTGTGAGCTCTGTAAATGGCAATGTGCAATTCTGCATGGAGCCATCATAGAATCATAGAATCATAGAATGGCCTGGGTTGAAAAGGACCATAGTGATCATCTAGTTTCAACCCCCACGCCGTATGCAGGGCCGCCAACCACTAGACCAGGCTGAATGTATTATTCCTATTAAATAAGCAATCCTCTCTCCTAGAAATATGTTGTTGTCACTTGGAAACGCAGAGTTACATAAGAAAGTCCTGTTGCATCACAGTAATAATACATCATGAAGAATTAAAGGAGTCTGCTTCTCATGTATCCCTTTGCATTTATTTTGTCAAGATCCTGGGCTGCATCAAGAGGAACGTGGCCAGCAGGTCGAAGGAGGTAATTCTTCTCTTCTACTCTGCTCTTGTGAGGCCCCACCTGGAGTACTGCGTCCAGCTCTGGGGCATCCAACACAAGAAGGATGTTGAGCTGTTGGAGTGGGTCCAGAGGAAGGCCACAAAGATGATCGGAGGGCTGGAGTGCTTCCCCTATGAGGACAGGCTGAAAGAGTTGGGGTTTTTCAGCCTGGAGAAGAGAAGGCTCTGGGGGAACCTTACAGCGGCCTTCCAGTACCTCAAGGGGGCCTACAGGAAAGCTAGCAAGGGACTTTTGACAAGGGCATGCAGTGACAGGATGAGCTGTAATGGATTTAAATTGGAAGAGGGCAGATTTATATTAGATATTAGAAATAAATTCTTTGCTGTGAAGGTGGTGAGGCACTGGCACAGGTTGCCCAGGGAAGCTGTGGATGCCCCATCCCTGGAGGTGTTCAAGGCCAGGCTGGATGAGGCTTTGAGCAACCTGGTCTAGTGGAGGGTGTCCCTGCCCATGACAGGGGGGTTGGAACTTGATGATCTTTAAGGTCCCTTCCAACCCAAACCATTCTATGATTCTATGGTTCTGTGATTATGTACTGTGGCCTTATTCTTGCACTGAATTTCAGTAGGACTTTATTAGTAGCTCTAGTAAGTAGGCTGGAAAAGGGCCAGATTCTGACCTTTTGCTTGTTCAGCAGTGTAACTGTTGGTTTGTAGATGCACACAGAAGGTCAGAGTCAGGCCCAGTGCCTCCTGTGTTTTCTCATTAACTTTAAGAAGCAGTTTTGTCTGGCGAGGGAAGAGCCTCAATGGGCAGCAGGGTCATCTCTTCTTTCTGCGTTTTCTTGTGCACCTGGACCTGCCTTGCTTGGCCTTCTAGCCGCAGAGTCCATTCATGGCGGAGTCTGCAAAGAGAGGACAAGCGCTTAGCAAGTACTGAGACAAATCTTTCAAATGTGTCCAGGGCTTTTCAGCAAGGTCGAAGCTTTCCTCTCTTTCATCACCACAGCATTTGTCCCGTATTTATTTACCATCTACACATCTTTCTAGCTTGCTAGGTTGGGAATGCAGGGGAGAAAGGGATAGGGCTGGTGCTATGAGTGGTTGACATTTCTGGATTCCTAATGAGTCAAACAACTGCTGAAATACTGTCAGTGTGAAGAGCTCTGTTTTTTCCTCTGGGGTATTCTCAAAACCACACAGAAGTACTGTCTATCCAGTAAGGTCATTCAATGTGTAATTTAAGAAATACAACTACACTCCCTGACCCCCCAAGTTCACTCTAAAATGCTGTGGAGAAGAGCAAGCAGAACTTTATGTGAATTTGTGTTTTCTCTGAAGAAAAACAACAATTTTGTACCCAAAATCTCTGCAGATGTTGCATGTGTTTAATGAAAGGAATTGATGTCTCATGCAAGAGGAGCCGCATAGCTTTGAGATACAAGTATAGTACAGACAGAAGAGAAAATCACTAGGGACCACTGAAAGATAATGTTGGCTGGGTCATTTTCCAAAGGAAATTGTGTTAGGAAACATCTGACCCATCAATGCTATAGGATTACATATTATAGTGTAATGCCAAATGCATCATGGAATATATGGGGTTTTATATTATATTTAGTGTGTTAAAAAGAACAGCAGCCGATATTTCATCTGGGAATTACTTAGCAGTAGCTGTTTCACATGGATGCTTGTGTTAATTTGGCTTCTGACTTTGATTTCAGATTGCATTTTAAACTTTTCTCATTTGGTCTACTTTGTCATGGCTTCACTATTCTCTTATCTGTATACTTAGGCATAAAAAAAATTAATGCAATTAGTTAGTAAAAGTTGGCCACTGAAAGCACTGGTGTTCCTTGTCAACTGGTGTCCTAGGTGTCACAGAGGGAACACTTCCCTATACCTAAAGCCATCTAATTCTCCCACACGCCACTTAAATGAGGCAGTGGACCTATAGAGTTTGTAATGACAGTGTCTATTACCTCCTGAAAGAATCTTTTTTTCAAATTACAAATCACTTTGTGAACAATTTGGGCTTTGGGCAAAAGACCTGGAAGGAACTTGCTTGTGTCTATTTCAACTGGGACCAGTCAGCTAAGACGTATTGAATATTTAAGTTCAGACATATTCAAAGTTCTTTTTCTGCATTTTTTTTTCTATTCAGAGAAGAGCTTATAAAAACTTCTAACATTTCTAACTTTATGAAGTTAAAAATATTATGTACACCCCTAGTTGTAATTGGTTTGTGACGTCTTCTTGTGGTAGTTTTTTGTGAAGCTAGAGTGACAAAGGTTTCCAGTGCGTCTGAACACTTCCCTGGGCTTTATTATGCCTGTTTTCTCTCCAGCAACCTGGTGATTAGGGTTTGGGAAAAATGATTGACTAGCTGGAGCAGTATACTGGGAGCAGGACTCTCTACTTCTGACTATGCTGGGACACAAGAACAGCCCAGATCATCATTTCCCCATCCTTAAAATTATTATAGTAGCTTCCTCCTTAGGCACTAGAGTCAGAGTATCTGGATTTTTTTTTAAAGAAACAGCCCTTTACTAAAACGTTCCAGTTTGTTGAAGTCAAATTAGTGTATGTGAATGTCCCAGTTTTGAGGAATGTTTATGCAGGAAAACCTTTGTCAACTTCAGGAAGAAAGCCTATCAGAAAAACATAAGAGGCACAGGCATTCCTTATATTATATTATAATCCTCCGTCCATTATTAGTCTGGGGATTCACTCAGTGTATGGGAGACCCTGGTTCAATCTCCTGATGTGCACAGGTTGAACAAGTGTTTGAAGCAGCGTACCACACTTATGCAGAGCATCTATACCACAGTCACAGCTCTTTCTAAGTGGTGCCTGTTGTTTTACACTGTTTTGGAAAAAATTAAATACATTTGAATAGCCTTATTTTTTATCTGTTATATAGCAGGAATGCTCATGAAATGTGTTTCGTCTGACAGTTTCTGTCTTTGGTCTTATATGACGCAAAGGGCTGTTAAATACAATGAAGATGCTGTGGATTTGTTTGTGTTACACATTAAATGAGTGGTTTGCCTGTCTCTGTAATGTAAATTAATTTATTTGTGTAGCTGTACCAGTTACAGGTAAAAGTACTGATATTTTCTGGCTGTCACAAGCCATAGTGCCAAAGCGCTTTATTTTCACATGGCCATGCTCCAAGGCCTTTGAAGAATGCTCATGAGGTTCAGGGGTGAGGGACATCTGAGTTTCCATGCAGAAGAGCCATGGAAATACGAGACAAGCAGCTGTGAGAGGAAAAGTGCCAAAGATCCAGAACACAATCTGTACTATGAATAAAGCAGTACAATAACAGGTTACCTTATTTTAAAGCACGTGATGATGTGCCTTGCTGTCTTGTGCAAAAGAAAAAATACCACTTACTTATTCAGGGCGCTTTTTCTTAACCTAGACTCTTCACCTTCTCGTAGCTTAGTTTGCTCTTGGATGACTTTTTCCCAGAAGTTCTTCAGTCCTTCTGCATCATGACCACCCATCTTATGGCATCTAAAGTTGGTATGTTTGCTCATTTTCTGAAAAGCAATTTGGAGGTCAGAGCAGTCAGAAGCCTAACCTGAGGCAGATATGTGTTGCTTAGCCCCTTGCAATTTTTTTCTCGTGAAGGGCTATTGAAATAAAGTATGTCAGCTGGAAAGAATGGGTAACTGATGCTTACCCTCTCTTGAAGCAAAATATAAGGCATTGAAGCAGGCCTTGGGTGATAATTAAGTGGCATACCTATATTTTTGTTACTGAGTAATGACTACTCATAGCACAGTTCACTGAAATATCGTGGAGGCCTCAGTATCTGCAAGATTTTAAGTGATTTTGGAAGAACTTTGGAAAAATACTTTCAAATATAGTACCGTCATCACTGAAGTTCAGATGAGATGTTGTGAAGGGCTTTCCCTTTTTCCACCTCCTGTACTTTTAAAAGACATAATAGGTGGTCATTATCCAAGGGAAATACATTGCTCTTAAACGATTCCTTTTGCTACTCCAGATGATATCAAGCACAAAATATGCAGAGGAATTATGAATCTAAAATTGAAGCACACAGAGTGCAAAGCCCTGGGGAGCTTGTTATGGCCTTGTTCTTTAATTCATCAAAATTCAGTCTTAAATACTGTTAAAAGTAGTTTGTTAAAGTATAGAGATGGGTTCCAAGAAATGAGAAAAAGGAGAGAAATGAAGCACATTTCCCCTTGCTAAATGCATAGAATTCAGTCATGGAGGGTTTTGAGATTCTCAGTATGTCTGAGGTGCTTGCTGATATTACCAAATATGCATCGGTTATCAGACACTAGTGGTACTTCAAAAAGCTATGTTCTGTTGTTTATTCCCAGAGGAAATAATGAGAAAAATTGCATCATATGCTATGTTTGTTGCTGACCAAATATTGCTTTGCTATGGTGTTAAATAAGGTACCAACAACCCATTACACTTCTAGCCCAAATGTGAAGCAACATTTCCTGCATCAGTCTCATCCAGCAAGCCCCTCCAGGAAGTGTGAAGATACAAGAAAGAAAAAAAAAATACCCATGCTCCTGAGTTTTCTATGACTAGATCAGCACTGAATTTGGGGGTTCCTGTGAAATCCCTTTGCTTCCTTGTGTTCATCTGTGTTCTGCTGTCACTAGATACTTTTGCCAACTGTCCTCTCTGTAACAATGATGAATTAATGCCTCATAGACCTTGATATGTACTCATGAGTTCTGCTTCATAGACAATGTCATATTCATGAGCTATCATTGATAAATATTACAAAGACTATGGTAATGTAGGCCAATCTGAGGAAACCTTTGATTTGTGCAATACTGTAAGCAGAAGATCAGAGAAAAAGAAAAGGACAGATGCAACTCAACAAAAGCAGACTTGTGTAAGGTCTTCTTATCAAATACTGTATTTTAAACTCCTGAAGTTTTAAAAGGGTACCTGAGTAAGATCTTGGCATCTTCCTTGGCTGAATATTTTAGATTTGGCGTAATTTTCACAAATTACTTATTTTTAAAAAAGATCAATAATAACAAATAATTTTACCAAACTCGATGCTAGGTCTGACTGGACTGAAAAACTTGCTTAACAGAAAGAAAAATCTCCGCCACTTCCAGATATCATATTTTTCCACAGAGAAGTCCAATTGCTTAAAGACCAACAGTTCAACTGGAGTAGTAAGTGTGAACTGGTTAGCCCATGTAATATAATCTCCTATGCAATGAAGTATCAGACATGCTTGAGTGGTTAGGATACTGGTCCTCTTCACAGCAAGGTCAGCAAGAGCTGCAATATCACCAAAACAGTCAGATATTTTCCTCTGAGGCAGACAGTGTTTTTGTGATGTTTCCTTTGCTGTGGACTGGGGATGCTGCAGAAGTAGCACTGTGGGATACAGCAGTTGTTACACTGGTGTGGGTACAGCAGTTTTGTACCACCTTTTGCTAGATGTGCTTTGTTTTTCAATGATGTTGTCTAAATGGGAATATGGATAATCTTTTAATGATCTCTGTATCGCTCTGAGGCCCTAAAATAACAATATTTAAGATTTCGTCTTGCAAACAAGTATGCATTTCACGGACATGGATACCTATCTGTATCTTAATTCTATAGGCTTTCAGCACTGTTAGAATAAATGCTCTGATAATAGCTTGCTACTGTGAGTGATGGAATATGATTATTTTATCATTCTTAGACCAGCAGGTCACCTGGGTCTTTGCACCATTTGAAGGCTCTTCTATCGGTAGCAGCTGCCCACTTGACACTCTTCAGATAATTATGCTGTTGCCTCGGAAGCCCAGTGCAAGCTGCTGACAGACTGTCTGAGTAAGTTTGCCCTCTAAACCCTATTATACTTTGCCTCATGTAAGAATCTGCCATAACACATTAACCTTTCATTAGAGATTAAGTTTTTATGATTATTAAACTTCTAGTAGATGTTCTTCAAGTGGCACAAAGAGGGCCTCCAGCCTTTATCTGAGGTCTAAATTAGTTAGATTTTTTGGGGGGTACATGAGGGTTTTGGCTACCTTAAATATTGGCTGCTCCAGTCAGAGGAACAAGTTGTGGTCAGATAGGTACCCAAAAGATGGAGGTACTTCTACAAATGTTAGTCTGTTATGTCTGTGTGACCTTTTGCAAGCCAAGAGCATATGACTTGATGATAGTTCCTAAGAACATCAGTGACAGTGAATATTTCACATGAAATTGCTGTGGTCCTTCCTAAGACAGATTCCTGATGTAAGACTTCTGAAGAGGGTGCTGTCTTGTGTTATTAGCCAGCGTCTCTCATGCAATCCATTTATAGAAGCTGGAGTTCACGTATACTGTGTTAACACCTACTTTTTTCCTAGTTAAAAGATTCTACTTAGGACCTTAGTTTGGATTTCTGAGTAATTCTCTAGGTTTGTTTTCTTTGTATCAAACAATTCTTTACTCTTCCCCTATGAAGCACCTTTTGTTGTTGTTGAGTGATTTTCTGCATTATTTTTACGTGTCCCAATAACAGAAATTGGAGTTATGCTGACAATTAGATTTAGTTCTGGCAAACTTGTTCTTGATTCCCTCACTCAGATACCTGTGGGTTCAGAAAACAGCAGAACAGTTAGGTTTTCTCTGTAAGTAAACCCCACGCTTCCTTAGAGTGAGTCCGCCAGTCTTGTCTGTATGGAAAATGGGTGAGTAAAAGAGGTTCTTTGTCATCTTTATTTTAATTTTGGATAGCCAGATATCACTCCAGAGAAATTAAACGGAGGTCAAGGACATGTCTTTCTGGCTGCTAGTGGCAGGATTTTTTAACATGTTTTTGCACTGATATGAAAGTAAAATAAACACCAACACTTGCATAAATTCAAAATGTTTCAGAAGACTTGAATTAGTGTAAGTATCATTATTGGACTGAAAAGTTATGCAGTACATTTCCTATGAAAGACTACTAAAATGTGCATAACACTTGTGCAAAGCAGAGTCCCTTATTAGATCTTCAGCTAAGGTGGTTGAGGAAGGACTTTTTTTGTATGGGTTGTACAGTCCCACCTGTCCCTTTGAAGTATAGTTGACTGGGGTTTTTTGGGAGTAAAACAATATTTAAAAATGTAAAACTAGCTCTTGGCTAAAGTGGCTTATGTATTTAGTGTCTCTGAAACTCAGCTGTCAGAAATACATGTATGTGTGTATGAAACATTTGTCTTTTATGGGAAGTAGTTAATTTATGTGTTAATAAATTATTAATTTATAGAGAATGTCCACAAGAAGAAGCAATAGCAAATAAAATTAAGGGCACTGTAAAAGAAAAATCTCTTACATTTATAATCAAACCATTAATCACATCGCCATGCAGCAATCTGTAAAACAGCCAGTCACTCACGAAACACAGATAACATCTACATACAATACATTGATCTGAACTCTTTGAGCTGCTGTCCCAGGGCACGTTTAAAGAAAGTTCAAAGCGTGTATGATGAGTGGTTTTTCCTCAACAGATCTCTCCGGTGCAAGGGGGAAGAAATTTTGCTTCTAGCTGGAAGTTATTGTATGCACAACTTCTATTCACTGCCACTAAATTAATATAGAAACAACCAGTGGTACAACTTTCGTTCTCTTAATCTGATCTGCAGGCTGAATGTGCTTTAGTGTTAAACTAGTATGTTTCCAAATACTCTGGTCTTAGCCTCTTCCTCATCTGCACTTTTGGAATTATTGTAATCTTGGACAACCTCCACTGAGGTACCAAAAAGAGTTTGAACAAATACCTAACTTAAGAAATTTCTCTTCTACACACTTTGTAATTGTATTTCTACTTTGGACTCTTGCCAGAGAAATTTTTGGGGTCAGAAATGACTTGCTGGTTTGAAAAAAAAAAAGTGCTTTTTTTAGTAATCTTTATCTAAAATAAACAAGCAAAAGAAGAAAATCTTGTCTGAAACTTTAGGAGGCATTTTTAACTGTTCTTCAGTCTTTCTATTTAACACATGTCTTGATCTAACCATTGTCTTCAGAATTCAGTATTTTATGCAAGAGACAATACTGGTACATACAATGAGATTCTCTGAAAGCCTTTTACTTTTTAGTGATAAGTATTTTAATACATTCACTAAAGTTGTTAACTGAACATGTTTTGAGAAAAATGTCATAAAGTAATTTTTAATCTAAATGAGGCATAATTGAAAAAAACAATTGCTCTAGCTAATAAAAAGAAACCAGCCTTATGTTTTTTTTTTAAATTGGAAAATATTTTAACCAGTAAGATAAAATAATCTTTGAACATTTCTAAATTTTATTTCCAAAATATTTGCTGAAAGAACAAAATCTTTGACAAGAATGATTGGGTTTTTACATCTTAAAAAATGTTTCCTTTCTGAAAGGAGGGAACAGGCTAATGTAACACTTTCAAAGAATATGAGAATTCAGCCAGTTTTAGTGTTGAGCATAAACATGTTTCCGAAAAAATTTCCATAGTCACTTAAGAGTTTTTTGAAGACCATTGTAAACAATGGAAAGATTATCTTTGACTTTAGTCGGACTCAATCCCTTGGGTCATATCATGACCATGAGCTATTTTATCTTTGTCAGGCCAATAATTAGTCTCCTATTCGCTTTGCCCTTCACTGGGGTTTGTTTGCTTTAGCATAGGACATTTTTCAGCATTATAGAATTATTACAGTACAGTATAAGAGCTCAAAACCTGTTTATGGTGCTTCTTTTTTTTTTTTTTTGAAAAAAGCTTTATGCTCTAAATAAATTATGCTTATAGAATGCATCAATAGAATTAATATCTCCTTACATGTTCATTTCATGGTGGTTTTCCTTTCAGTTAATGTATAATACAGAAGTTCTAGTAATACCAAAACCAGACATAAGAACAAATAACAAGTCAATAATTGAAGATAATATTAAAGTAAAATAAAACAGAGGCATGATATCTCTGATATTTTATAAATCAGACAGGATCAGATTATCTTCCAATAAAGTACACCGTAATATACAGAATTCAAGGTCATGGACGGAAGAAGAAGAAACCATTATTCAAATTCACACAATTTAACAAAAAGTAAAATAAGTGTATATGCCTGTATGTCTAGGCACATTTAAGAATCAAGACAGGAAGAGAAAATCCTATTTTGGCCAAAATACAATAATATAAATGCTTACTTTGATTGTATAGTAGCTTCCTCTTCTGTCAAAGTATGGATTTCATGAGTGATTACTGAATAGTGTCACTTTTACCTCTGGGTTCCCCTTTTCAAGAGGACTCCAACTGCCAGGAATAACTGATGAAATCTTTTTATCCGTCACTCATTTTTATTGGGAGTGATGACATCTGCTATTATGAATTAGTTTAATGGCAGGGGGGAAAAAAGCCCAAACCCACAGTCTCATTTTGTGAAGTCTGTAACACACCAAGCGGAATGACCAGGCAGTTACAGGGCACAAACTCTGAATGCCACATTTGATCTGTGCTATAATTTCTGGCAGGTGCTGCTGATGTCATAACTTGGCTCTGGAGAAACAGTTATTCTTTGACAAGTGCAGCTAACTGGAACGTAACTTCCATATGACTTGCAAGAATTCAATACCATCCCCTCCAAGAAAATGGATAGATCTGAAGAGAACATGTTGAATAACACAGCTTGTCTCAGGATTGTGTTACTGAGTGACTGACAGAAAAATAGATTTCTTTTTCACCCCTTTTGAAGTGTTGGTCTGTAAGAGCACCTGGTAGGCTACATGACAGGATTCCAGCTAAGCTGTTAATATGCTGAATAGCACAGGAATCTGAACTCAGCCAGCTGCAATCTGGAATCATATCATATAGAATTTGTCACAGAATTTAGCACTTCCTCTTCTTGGACAGATTCTTCCTTCCTCCACTGGTACCACTAGGGGAACAGAAAAACCTAGGGAAGTAAGGTGCTACTTATTCTGACAAAGAGAGAGAAGACTGAGAGAGACCTCCTGCTCTCAGCTATTATTGGCAACCCAACTACATAAGCGCACAGATAATTTGGCAAGTTCCATCTTGAAGGGAGTTATGTTTCTTACTCCATTTATTCCCAGTGAAAGGTTGTTCCAGAACTTTTGTGTACAAAGTACTGTAAGTTTTCTTCTGATTTACAACTTGAATTTATTTGAGAGACAAGTTGCCCTTCCTTTGGGTCCATGGGATGTACAGCAGAAATCACATCCCCTCTCCTTCCTTGTGTTGAAAATAAATCAGTCAGGGACTTTGGACTCTTCTCATACTCATTCTCTTGTTGGGTCTCATGGTTTTTCTCCGCAGTCTCATTGAATGCAGGCAATGAAAACTGTACATCATATTCGAGCTGAGTACTAGTACCTTAAATGCTTCCTTGTTTTGTTTGGATATAACTATCTGAATATTGAATCACATTTGTCTTTTCCAGAGGTGTACCATGCTCACAAACACTAATCAATTAATGCACCCACCTAGTTGTCCTCTTATTTTTTCCAACTGGTAAGCTCCAGCTTATAACAGAAATTTAAATTAGATCCCAAGTTCATGACCTGCCTTTTGTGCCACTTTCTCTATTTCAGTCCCTCAGGTCATCTGTTTCTTTTGTCTTTGAAATTCAGTACCCTGTGCTGGTGACAACCTTTGTGTCCTCCGGAAAATTTCTTTAACTCACTGCTTCATTTTGTGCCAAATGTCATTGTTCATAACAGTAGTAAGACTGCTTATAATGCAGCTCCGAAAGAATTTCTTTTTTGCTTTCTTTCAGGTAGGGATCTTTCACTAAAAGGTGTTATCTGATTTTAGCCACTCCTTATCCACTTAAATGTCCAATGTTGTGTCTGAGATTCTTTTTTTTTTAATTCTTTTTTTTACAGCTTTTCTAATATTTTTCCTGGGGCGTTATGTTAAATATTTTACTGAGTTTCACAGTTTATCTGGTCCACATGTATCTGCCCATATTATCTTGGTCAGAGAGAAGCACAGAAATAATGTGCCGTGGTTGGCCTTTGGCAAACCCACTTTGTGCTTGTTTAATTTACCTTAGAGCTTTAATTATTTAATCCTCTGAAGCCTGTCTGAAAGCCTTAAATGGTGTAAAATCAGACTAATATCTGTATTTGAAATGTGATAGAATATGGCTCCACCTATAACACATTGGTTTGTATTCTAGTTATCTGTCAATACCTGAAGTTTGGATGAGATTCATATGGAGGGGTAATATCTTTTCTTAGATCAACTAGTATAAGCTGGGGAAAATGCACAAGGTCTGAAATAGAAACAGCAAACTTCAAAGATAAATATCAGTTAGGAGCAATTGTTCTAAGCTTAAATAGATAAACCTCAGTGAGACTATCAGAGAGAAAAGTTGGTTCCTCTGTAGGAAAGAGGAGACAACAGTAAAGCAGAGGTAGTAAAATCCACTTTATCCCTCACCATAAAGAGAAACAGGTTACTTTTTGCTTGCTGGATGTGGTTAGTAGATGGGGAGAAAGGAAGAGAGAGGGAGATTCTAATGTGTCGTTAAGTATCTCTGTTGACTCCATAGTTAGTTTAGATGAACACCAACCAAAATTATTTTTTCCATTAATCATTCAGTAACACTCAACACCACTACTGTTTGTGGAAGGTAGCCATGAAATGTAACATGAGGTCAGTAATTCACTGCTCCAGGACAGACTGCTCTGTCTGATAGCTGGTCCTGGGCCTAGGCAAATGTCCAAGTTGCTGATGATGGTGTCAGACTCTTACAATTCCTCTTCTTGGAGCTGCTTCACTTTATACACATAATGCAATACTCTGGGCTTGAAAGACAGAGTCAACAGCATGCTTGTTTAATCTTTTATATGACTCAGAGGGGGGTTTTGCACTTTCCCAGGTATTGGACAGATTGCCTCACATTTTGGCTGCTAGGTGTTCTAAGGCATGTTTTTTTCATGGCAAGGGAGTTACTTGGAATTTATTTTGAAACACCTTGATTTCACTGCAGCCCTGACATAAAACAGATCTCAAAATCCTGTTTGTATTCTTGTGTTTGAAACTGCCCAGTTCAACATGTCTGAGAACTCACTCCCAGTTCTTCTGTGTAATTTCAGTGGTGCCTGGTGGCAAAAAAGCATAGGAAACTCCAGGCAGAGGACTAGGCCACTACAAGGCAGACTGCAAAATAATCAGAACTCTTTGATCTTTGTAATTAAAGTGGCTGAGACTTGACATGTAAGACTCAGTCTGATACTATGTAGAGATCAACAATATAGTCTGCTCCAGCCTCCTGGTAGCACAGAGTCAATTACATGAATACTATGTGACTATAGAAGTTGCACAGATTTACTCTATAAACTTGCCAGAAAAAATCAATATTTTGAGTAAATTATTTCAACTTTAGAAAGCACATAGATTTCGCTATAGATTTGGAGGTTTATAGCCTAGCCTGGCAGTTTCACCTAAGAAGTTGACAAGTCTACAGTGTACCTTTCCCAGTATGGCTCTGACAGTTGCTTTTGCTTATTTGTAGTGATTTAGAGCAGTTAATATTACTCATGCTTACGTCGTGTTGTCCTGCACTGACATAGCCTTTGGTATAACTGATCGTATCTTGGATGTTGTATTATAGCAAATCACTTTGTTATCCTATTATCACCTTGTATATTTTTTGCTACGTGGTGCAGAAATCACCAGTTATATGGGGCTTTTTTTTGCTTTATGTGAGCAATTGCAGAATATGGCTGTGAACTGCAGTGTTTATAACAGTATATTTTTGAGTGTTTCCATACTGTATTACTGTCAGGACCTGGAGGACCTCTAACAGAGCTGCCCAGTCTCACCGGGACCCACACTCCTGCCCGAGCACCCTGTTTCAGCTCAGGCCCAGGAATCTGGTTCCTACCTGAGCTCTGTCAGATAAATTCCCATTTCCAGCACTGTCTCTCACCCTGCCCTCGGATGGACCTCAGACCTACATCGCAGGTATCTGGTAAACGTATTTAGTGACAGCACCATAGGTAGCTTGTCTCCTGACCTGTCTCCTGGATGCGCCCTAGATCTGTTTTTGTCTCTTTGCCATTCTTGGGGCTGCCCATGGATGCTGTTTCCAGCACCTGATGCAGGAAACTGCTTGGCCTGCCATTCTGGCATCGCAGAGGACTTCTTGACGAAGGCGCTGCCTGTGCTGGGGTCACACTTGGCTCCTGACTGACTGCCCTGTCATGGGACAGCCATGCTTTTGTTTCTACCTGACCATTACCATGGATGCAACTCCATGGGTGATACCAATATAGGCACATCGAAGATGATGGAATACTGTCATTAAAAGCAGGAAAGAGTGTGGAAGAAAAGACTTCCTTGCCTACAGTGGGGGTCTTATTAATCTCTGTGCAATTTTGTAAAAATACTCAAAAATACTAGTGTTGGCAGTACCTTGTTGCTGTGGAGTCTGTGCTACTAATAGCTACAGACAGTCAGTAAACCACCTCCTATGCTGAGAAACTGTGAACCCATCTCCTACGGCTGTCATCAGTGTTTTGAGTTGCACTTATATAAGTGGCTCAGAACAGTTTTGTTTCATCTGAATGACTGAAGGAATACCTTATTACTGTGAAGTACATTAAGAAGGTGGACGACAGCTGGACACAAAATATACCCCTGACAGTCAGTGGATTTTGATATTACGTGTGGTCAGCTGTGTTTAGATATCTTTATCTAAACTAGATATCTAAAAGCAGATTCCTAAAGCCAGGCAAATTTCCTTGCAGTGTCTGAGTCCATGACAAGAGCACATGTACTGTGTTGCAAATGTGAGAAGACTGTCAGAGAGGGAAGGACTTGACGCTGAGGAAGACAGCACCTCTGGAGATGAGCTGCATTGCTAATTTGATGCAAATGTGCAGCACATGATGCCACAGAACATGGAGATGACAGCAACCCTTCTTGCTGTAGTCTGAAAACAGTGACTTTTGTCAATCTGTTAGCAGTCAAACTGTGATTAAAAAACAATAATTGCTGGGATGATGCAGAGAGTACTTGAGTAATCATAAGTTTCTCTTCCTCAAATTATTTCTAAGTTGTGTCTCGTTACACAAATGGTTTATGATTAATTTTACACAGATAGGCTTCTCTAGCTGTGTTCATGCTGTCAGTAAGATGCTTTTTTTGCATTAGGTAACCAAGCCTTATCCTTCATTGAAAGGAAGAGAATTAATTTGTTACAGGCTGTTAAAGATTTCAGTGGCTACTTAACTTTAGTGACCTCTGGATAGTCTAGGAGGCTGCAAAATGCCTATTTCTTCCCCCAGTTATGCTTGGTCATATGCACTTGACTACCTGAAAAGGAGGGTGCCCAGTCTCAGCTTTTTGTTTGACTTTCATTACCTTATAAGGACTATGTTTGTTTTTTGTGTATTGCACATTATTTTCAAGCGTGAGGGAAGCAGACATTGAAAGGTATGAAGACTAAATTGCACTACAGCAGCTGATTTTTGGTTTTTACTGACAAAAATCTCCTCCCAGCTTGCAGGTCTGAGTATGTGCTGGAAGGTCCCTCATGGAGGGGCTATGTTATGGATGCAAGACAGATGAAACAGGACAATGTGGAAGGTGCTGATGAGGTGTAGATGGTACTGGAGTCTTTCTGTCGTCAGGGAAAGTCTTCTTACTGCCTCAGCACTGCTCTTCTTGTTTTGCTACTCAGAAACTGCAGACACCAACTACTTATTCAGGACATCTCTGTAGTCTTGCTGAATCTTGTCTAACTGCCAAGTCCTTCTTTTCTTTACTGCCAAGCTTTCACATATACTGTGTGGGTGTGTCTTCGGTTGTGTGGCTTTGGCCAGCAGAGTCAATCTTCCTTAAACTTGAAAGTCAGTATGGTGAATGTTTTCTCTGCAACTAGACAGATAAGCTGCCCACGTGTTTTAAGGATTCTTTTTACCGTTTTCCCTTCTGTGGGACAATGCTGCTAGTGGTAGGGTCTATTTGTATGCTCTCTGTGTGCACCAGAAAGCCAGACATAGCACGGACTATTTCCAGGAGAAACATGTCAGAGAGCGTGCAGAAGTAGGCGACAAGGTAAAAACAGTGCAGTGTATTGTCTCTGTGAAAGCCATCTCTGAACCTGTGTAGACAGACATTATGCTGGATGAAATGACATTGTATTGCTCCATGTTGGCAAGCATGTGTCTCCAACTAAGTCAGCTGTGTCATGTCATTGGTCCTGCATAAGCTAACTGAAGAGATGTAAAAGTACCAGACAGGAGAAGCAATTGGCAAAGCCTGATATCGTGAAAACTAGGACATGCTGTAATACTACCTTGATCTACAGCTTAAAGGAAGACTTGAAAGACTGACCAATGTGAAGCAAAAGTCTAAGTACAGAAAACATCCAGGGTGGAAGACAACACAAGGACTCTATGCCAGGGAGGTTGCAGGGTCCAGAGAGATAAAGGATGTAATACCAAAAAAGAAATATTTGTGAATAGTCCAACTGAAATTTGGCATGAACAGATGTCGAGGGACCAACGTAAAACATATCAGTGTTAAATTAACCTGTCAAAATCTTTTGCATGAGTCTGTTTTTACAGTGTGAGTTTATAGTCAGTCAGTGCTTTACTCTGTGGAATTGTATTACTGAAACTGAAAAGCCGGCTACCCTGCTGCAAGGAAAAGTGGCTTAGCAATGCTTGCCTAAGAGGTTGTACCAGGGTACCCAATTTGTTCAAAATACACTCTTAATAACTTAATAACTCTCCAAAGTAGAGAGGCAGTAGACAGTCTATTATACTTGTAAAATCTGTGAAAATAGCCTGTGTAGATGAGTCTATACTTCAGCTGACAGGGAGAAAGGAATTGTATAAGAACTGCTATTTCCCAAGACGATGTTTTATTCATAATAACATGCTCAGATCTACTAATTACACTTTAACTTAGGAAGTAATGCAGTGGTTTCCTTGTTTTTTTTATTAATTAATTAGTTAATCTGCAAAAAAGAATTTCTGTTAGTACTCCATTGAATTTTAAGCCAAATCTGTTTCATGGTGTATACAACCCTTTCATGTTTTGAAAACATTTCAGGAAATGTCTTTATGGACATGAACATTTAAATTTTAAATACTTTCTATCAAGTGAGTTAGCTATTCCCAACTCCATGTTTCTTATCGTATGGAGACAATCCTTTGAATTGCTCCCTTAATGGTTTATAATAGCCTGTCTCATCAAGGCAGCAAGCTGTTCAGGATGCAAACTAACTTTTACACCACAGGATGTAGTATAATCAGTCCTGGCTGCTTGGTCCTTGATACTCTATTGTAATACAAATAATATTTATGTTAATAAAATTTATTTATTTTTAATAGTACTTAAATATTAGCCTGCTTTTGAGTATCTGAGGGCTTAAATAAGAAGACAAATCACCCATGATCTCTGGTAACTTTTTCTGCATGCTATTTTAGGCTGTGGCAAAAAATGAAGAGCCTTGAGATTTCCTAATGAGCAAGGGGTGGTGGTGGTAGTCAATCTATCTCTACAGTAACAAGTAGTGCATAATAAAAAAGTGTTGTTAGAGCAAAAGAACTGCCAGTGAGACCCTGAGGTCCACAGTCTGTGCATTTCAAGGTCTTTAACAGGCTCACATCTCTATTAAAGACTTGCTCTACTGTGGCCTGAAATTCTGTTAGTACTTGGTTCATGTGTACTGGATAGTCTCTTGGAGCATATCTTTTGGTTTAGCCCTACCTGAAAGGCGTCTTTTTTTTTTTTTTTTTTTTTTTTTTTTTTTTTTTTTTTTTTGTGGTCTGAGAAGTGAAACAAAACATGGTTAGTGAAAGCAGGTGGGGAATTAACTTCAAAAGTGCCCCTGGGTTTCAAGCACCGGTGCTAGAGTATAAGAAATATAAGTAGATTTGAGTTACTGTTTGTTATGGGCTAAGAAAGTGAATCCACAGAATTAACACGAATCACATGATGTATAGTAACTTACCACCTATAGCAATATGTTTATGTGTCCAAGCTGTTGAGACCCTCTATTTCTCCCCCTTTTTTTTCAAATTGTAAACTGAGATAATTCACATGGGAGTATCTAAGAACACAAATTATGCAAGAATATGTTCTTCTGACTTACCGTCAATACTGACTTACAGTTACAGTTTTACAAGGGAAACCTAGGACCAAAACCTGAGACATTTTAGGTTAGACTGGGTAAATCACTGCCAAGTGCACTGAGGAGTCAGGGTAGAATTTAAGGGAAACAGGTCTTTTGCATTTATGATTTTTATGGTTCTGTATCTCTATATGTTTGCTTGCTTTTATTTTTTTTTTTTTTTGGTGGGGGGACTAATAGGCTGAAGTCAGGGAGAAAAAATACATTCTATGAGGCACAAAACTCAATAATGGAAGGGTCAACAGTTTGGGGTTTTTTACCATGTTGAAAAATGGTACACCATTAGACAGGAGTAATATGTATTTTTAAACTATTTTGTGTTGGTCTTGAGGCTTTGTTTGATATTAGATGAAGGAAAGCTTTGATCTGAAATGATGAATCTGACAACAGTAAGACTAATCACAAACAAATGAAGACTCTGAAATGCCTGAGTCTTGGGAAAATTTGCCACTTTCAAAAAGCAGCCCTCCTAGGCAGACATCCTGTGCTTTCTATAATGGTATTGTGCAGCTTAATGGTTACTCTGCCAGTTCCCGTAACTTGCATAGTTTCTTTATGAGACCCAAATGATAATTTTTCTTGAAAAAGACACTCATCTTAGCTGACATTGTCTAGGTATCTGGCTCCTAAATGTTTTAAACGCAGACATTGGCAATGTTGAAATTTCTGCTCACAACAAAGCTCATTTTCTGCCCAGCTATATGTGACAAGAATCCCTTGTTCCTCTATGGCAAGGCGGGAGGCATTTCACAGAGGAGACTCTTACTTTTGGCTGCCAGGCAAGCACCACAACTTATCAAGACCTTTTTATCCCTTTCTAAATAAGCAGTACATGTCTTGAGCTAAAAACCAGTTTGCTGTCAGGAGATGATTAATTTACTTTTGTGCCATGACTTTGTTTTGGCTCACCTTAAAATGTTAAAATGTTAAAATGTTTCATTCTGGAGTTTCCTCCTAACATATTCAGGAGCTCTTACTCTTAGTTTTTACTGTATTGTTCCTCCTTTCTGATTTTTTTTAACATTATCTATCAACGTCAGATATGTTACTGATTTTAATATCGTGCATGTTCAACAGTTAAATGCCTGGATGCTGCTGCACAGGCTCAGGTGATGGCCACCACCATCCTGCTTCAGCTACTCATCGCTAGCAGCTACCTGCTCTCCTGCTCTGCCAGGTGCAGTGCTGAAAGGAGTCCCTTCAGTCCCATTGGAGCTCTTCATCCAATGCAGCCCATGGGTTTGTAGAGTCTGAAGAGTGGGTCCCTGTTCACATAAATATTTTGAAGGAAGTGGTTTGGGGTGAGATGCCATGAGAAATTCATCTGGGAAGCTGAAGAGAGGAATGATAAGGACTGTCATAGGGCCAGCTCACTGCCGCTAAAAACCACCTGTCCCAGCCTGTATTTTCTCAGACATTCAAGGAGAACATAAGTGTGTGTTTTCCAAATGCTCTTGTTTTCTCTCTCTCCTCACACTGACAAAACACATGCCATGTTCCTCTATTCAAATGTTGTTTGGGTTTTATCCCAGTTATATTTTTTTTTAGAACAATACAAACATAACAAATTTATGTCTTTATGAGTATAGGACACATGATTTAGAAATGTAAGGATTTCTGGAGAAATAATATTTTGGTAACTATAGAAGTAAAAATCAGTACTGGCCTTAGACTTTGGGAACTCCAGGGCCTTTTCATATTAATGTGCTTTCTTTGGGCCACTCTTGGGCATGAAAAAACGCTGGGGTAAAATCTCTTGTTGTGACGTTTCTAATGCAGGAAAAATCAGGATGCGTTGGAAATCTTTCATATTCTGCTTTTGCCACAGAAACTCAGTAGCCCTGTAAATAAGGCTAATGTAGCTGTGTCACCAGTGAGTAATAACTTTTCTCTCTGTTTCTTCTATTTTTATCTCAGTCAGTCTTCTATTTTCTGAATTGCCATAATTAGACTTTGATAACCTATTCTAGAGGAGAGAGAAAAAAAAAAAACTTTTCAGCATAATACGTGACTGCCTTTACAGCCTTTAGTGTGCATTTTATAGAATGCCCATGTGTGTTATGAGAGCAACCTTATTTCTACTCTACTGTGGAAAGTCAGAGCATAAAAGAACTGGTATATTATTACCACTATATCTTCTACAGACATACCACAAGAAGTTACTGGCTTGCTCTGTATTTTTTTCTTAATGTGTTCTCACATTTGTACTTTGCCCTGTTTCTTGCTCTCCTTTATTTCCTGGTACTGTTCAAGATCTTAATCCAAATAACCCAGTGAAAGACATTGTCATGGTTTAACCCCGGCCATCAGTGAGCACCACACAGATGCTCACTTGCTTCCCGACAAAAGTGGGATGGGGGGAAGAGAACTGGAAGGATAAAAGTGAGAAATCTAGTGAGTTGAGATAAAACCAGTTTAAAAATTGGCCAAATAACAACAACAAAAACAACAACAAATTGTAGTGAAAAGGAAAATAACAGAGAAATAAAACCCAAGAAAAACAAGTGATACAAATGAATGCAATTGCTTACCACCAACTGACCAATGCCCAACCAGTCCCTGAGCAGCCATCCCCTGGCCAACCTTCCCCCTAGTTTATTGCTGAGCATGACATCATATGGTATGGAATATCCTTTTGGTCAGCTGGGGTCAGCTGTCCCAGCTGTGTCCCCTCACAGCTTCTTGTGTACCCCCAACCTAATCGCTGGTCGGGCAGCATGAGGAGCAGAAAAGGCCTTGACTCTGTGTAAGCACACTGCTCAGCAGTAACTAAAACATCCCTGTGTTACCAACACTGTTCCCAGCACAAACCAAAAACATAGCCCCATACCAGCTACTATGAAGAAAATTAACCGTATTCCAGTCAAAACCAGCTCAAACATTCGGTTAATCTGTCAAAAGCTCCAAATGGTACCTGACTTAATTCCAGACAAAATCTTCAAGTTTTTGATTTTTTTGTTACAGTTTATTTATCTGTCTGATGTCCACAGGTCTACAGTTTATCTCGTCTACATATTTTTTTTGTTTTTGTTGATTTTCTTTGTAAATACATATCCAGCAGAACTCTCCTAAGCAAGCAAGGGCTTCTTAAGGACCCAGTCCTAAATCTGTAGGACTAGCTGGACCCAACATCATATTTTATTATGACTGAAATTCCTTGTTCAGTTCAGATTCCGTGTCACAGTGCTATCTGAACAAGTCAATAAAAATGTCTGAATGTTATAAAAAATGGGAAACTATCTCTTGTGGATTTCCTAGACCAGTCCAAATCCTGTATTGCTTCCCACTATGGGCAGGAGATAGTCATCCTCCTTTTCTTCATAAGAGGAGTTTCTAGGATTTGGAAACAAGGGTAGAAAGCTGTATATGCTGGAAGGTATCTGAGTGGTGGAGGTGGAAGAGCAGGGGAACAAGGAGATGGCAGAAAACAAAACTATGAAACTGGAAAAAGTGAAGCGAGTGTTTTATTTATATACTATGAGTAGCCCATGTGTGATTTGGAAGGTCTACATTCCCTGATCCTCTGTTTTGAGCTGGGTTTTCAGACTTACTATAAATGACTGAACAGGCAGCTTTAATTATAGTAAAACACGACAACAGAAATGAATCCTCATGGTTAACAGGTCATAAGACTGCCTCACAGTCCTCAGGGCCTGAGACGGCAAGGCCTCAAATGCTTGTAAATAGTGCAGGTGTTGAAAACCAATATGAGGTTGTGTAATTTCTTGACCAGAGAAATGCCAACACGTCTTGCAGCATTGTGGTATGTCACAGTAGGTTTCTGGTGGCACTTTACTGGCAGAGAGAAGGGTCTTTGATCTCACTATGTTTGGCAACCTTTATATTTCATATTCACTCATCATCATCTCAGGTTGTGCTAGTTTTCAGACAGAAGTAATAGGACTAAGAAAAAGAGGACAACTGTGCTACTAGTTTTTTAAGAAGAGATCCACACAGTTTTTATTAATAAATATTAGCCCATTATGTATGAAACATTGCTTCTATTAGTTTCAAATTGTTAACTATTTTTGTGTGACTAGAGATCTAAGTCCCACAAGTCTGTATCTACTGTTTGGCTGAGGGACCAAAGTTTGACAGGAGAGCAGAAATAATGGTGAACGGATAATGATAAAGACCATCAGTCAGAGTTAATTGTTATAAAAATGGTGGCATTTCTGTGATTTTGAAGTAATCCATTGTCATATGTCTGTGAAGACAAAAGATGGGTGTCAAAAAACTGCATAACACTGACGTAGGTTAACACCACTTCTCTGAACAAATTTTTGTACTATATTTTGTAATTTTTTGTTCACTGTTCATGTCCATGTTTAAAGCTGAATTTGTTCTCTTGCCTGGTCAATCTTACTGTATTATGTAAGGTGATCCTCAACACTCAATTAGGATATAAGAAATAGCAGATTTTATATGGTGTTTAAAAATATATGCAATACTTTCAGGTCAGGATTTTCAGGAACATTTTTCTGCTTTGTTTTTGTTTTACTTTTCTGAAAGAACTTGTGTTTCTGTAGTGCTACAGAAATATACCTTCTATAATTACTCAAGCCTCTGAAATGTTACAATAGTGTAATTTGAAGTCAAATGATAAGACATTCAATTTAAACCACACAGTTGCTGTGAGCTGTACTCAGGTTCTTTGTAATCCAGATTTATTGCCTTCCTTGTTCTCAGCAAGCGTGAAGCAAACATGAAATAGTTTTCCATAATTATATAAAAAATAAATATAAGCAATGTTTCAAAAACTTCTATGAGAAGTTCTATGAGACTTCCAATGACAACATCAGCCATATGCGACTGAATAATTTCCTGAGCACCTGTTCATTCCGGCTATCACAGGGTCCAACAGTGCAGATACAGCATAAATAATAACAACAGTACCAACTACTGGTGTCTAAACCTGCAGCTGTATGTTTTACAGAAGTCCTGCTGAAGGACATGGAGTTTTGAACACCAAAATTTTTGGGATGGGGCTGTGATTTTAGACTGATTATAAAAATCAGTATCCTGCTTGACCTTCACTGCAACAATGTGCAAGTATAGCCTGAAATCAGACATATAGCTGCACAAAGGGAAACACCACAAGTTAGTATATCCCAGCACAGGGAATTAACTGTTTTCTTCATAGATGGACTTTGCAGAAGATGAGGGTTTGAAATGTGATGGGCTGCACCACTTGGCAGCTGTTAACTGATGCACAATAAAAGTCTGGTAAGAGACCTCACTTCTAAGTGTGGCTTCTTGATTGACTTTCACAGGTTGCTTTTAATGTTAAGTTCATCAAGAAGCCAAAGATGTTAGTTCACAACACCTTTCATGGAATAAAGGGTCAAAGATTTTATCCTGTGGTGACATTATTTTTTTGTAGAAATGTTTGCTGTTTCATGGTATATCAGGGAAGAGAGAAGCTATGTTGATAGCTTTTTTGGTGACAGCTCTAATGCATGTTCTTATACAAATACATATTTTTATAACATCATGAGAAGGGCCTGAGTCAGCCAGAAAGACTTGGTCCCTGTTCAGGTCATCTGTGGCTTCCTTGGGCTTCCTGGCAGCTGTTCCTGTGTCCTTCCAGGAGGGGGAAGCTCTCTACTTAAACCAACACCAACAGACTTTGTGTACAGCTGCCAAAACTGCCTTTCTAACCAGAGACTGTGTCTCTGATGCTGTCTCAACAGATAAGACTCCAAGCAGGGCTATTTAGTGTCTCCTGAAGGCTGTAATTTTACCAAGATCAATTTAGCAGTGTGTCTGTTCCAGGTTCACTGAGCAAACCAGGTGCTCTGGGACATCTTTGTGGCCAAAAATTACGGTAACGTGCTGCAACAGCTCCTCTAAAGAATGCAGGAGCCAGCACACATCTGGGTCATTGGCAAGGCACATACAGATATATTTGTGGTCCAAGTCCAGCTCTGAGCCTGTCATCTGTCTAGCATTGTGCAGGATCATGACAAGTTACACAGGCAAAATGGGCTTGGTGCTTCCCCAAGAAGGAAGGAGGACAGAGGCAGTTGTTTCCAGCTGAGGAGACAAGCCATTAATTACAGCTGCTGTAGTGAAATTTGCCTTTTCTCACAGTTCCATAAGGAACTGCAGAGAGAAAATAATTAAGAGAAATTGAAAACTCCTCTGTGTTCCAGTGTAACTAATACTTAAAGTTAAGGTAATGAATAGAAAAAACCCTGTGTTTTGAAAGAATAAAAAAAGTCACCTGGGTAATTTAATTGCTTATGAGTATCAGTTGTAATGAATAGATCTAATCAGAAAAGCAGAAGTACAAATATTTGCTGTCTTTTGACTGATACTTCTGTGTGCTCCTGTCTCATCTCCTTCTGTTACCTAATAAAAGATAATGAACACTTCCACAATGGGATAATATATATAGTGTGATAATGTGTTTAATCTAATTTAATCGTGACTGGGGTAAGTAGCATGTTTTTTTTCTCTGGTAGGTCTGATTTTCCTTTTGTGATGAGGGAAATATCAGAATTAAACTGGACTGCATTGAACTGCTCTTCCCACATTTACATCTAACTAACATTGAGTGTAGAATTAGTGTTCTAGCTGCTTTCTCATTTTCATGTATTTCTACATGGATAAGAAAAAACGTACATGACATATGTCACTTTAAATGCTTAAACCTTTCTAGAAATAAAAAAGTGTGTTAGAAAGGATTAGGGCAACGCTCTGTTATCATTTTACCTACACGTCAGTATTTGTTATCTTACAAGAGAAAACACTGATGGCCAGTTAGGGTTTTATGGGGTGGTTTTTTTTAGCCTGGAGAAATGTAAATCTGTCAGTTTGAGGATATTGCTATATGTTTGTGTAGGTGGGAATGGGAAGTACAGAGTCAGATACTGCTGAGGGAGTTAATTGAGTGCAGTTGTATACATTGCTTGTGAAAATCTGGCTGAAAACAGAACTTGTCCCATGTATACACAGAACTTATTTGTCCCAAATTAAGCTGGATGGGAAAATCAATTTCTGAACTCTTGAGAGTTTCTTTGTCTTTTATTGAAAGAGTGAAAGTATCTTAGGTTACTCTAATAGAGGAAAAGATAAATACTCTTAGGCTCCATGGGAAATCAGACCATCTTTGAAGAAAATGTTGCTTGAGACATTTTTTACCTCCTTCCACTACATCAGCTATATCATGATCAGCTAGCATGTATTTAAGCAAGATTTCTGAAGTCCACATTAGGAGTAAAATGTCTGCTGTTGTGCTGGAGAGTGCTGTACCTGAATGCATTTTCCCTACGGTAGGCAATGGCTCACTTACTGGTGGAGCATCTATGTGACCAAAATTCCCAGTATAGGAAAGAGTTAGGAAAGAGAAACTATTGCTTGTGCTACAGATCCCACCCGGGTATGAAGGTATGAGCATATGTTGTTTTTCATACACCTCCCTCACTATGTACAAGCTGGCAAACATGGAACTGTTTTGTGTGTAGAAGTGTATTGTGAGATACAGCACCACATAAGATTATCTTGAACTTACTGAATTAGGATAGGCAAAGACCTCTTATTTCTTTGATTCCCCTCTGGAAAAACAAAACACCAACCCAAACCAAAACCTGCTGTTGGGAGTGAAGAAATTAGTCATCGAATATGTTGAGAATTAATGAAACAACCAGAACCCAAGGATGTTGTGTGTGGTCTAAATAGATATTAATATTATGAATGCTACTGCAGTGTAGGATGTATCATAAGCAGCTTCCTAAGGTTGACAGAAAGATCAGTTTTCATTCAATTGTTGCTAACTTTAAAGGCATCAGGCTTAATAAATAAATGACAATAAACCACCAATTAACATATATTTTAGCATCTGTCTTCAATGATGTGCTAGCACTGTTGTGATAGGTGTAGGTATAAATCTGCTCTGCAACAGTCCCAAGCTCTTCCCTAGAGGAAAAAAACGTAAAAAGTGAAAATGGTATTAAATTTTGTTATTCTTCCTGACCCATTTTTAGTTTTAAATTACGTTCCTTAAAGTAGAAAGTAAACAATTTGGTCAGTTAATTATCAGAACTGAAAGGGCTGTGAATGTGCACACTGAAACCAAAGACATCTTTATTTTAAGGTGTTAATACTTCTCATTTTTATATAGTCAGACCTGGAAAATTAATAAGTATAACTGAGACCTCAAGATAAAATTGTGAAAGGAAAGAAAATCAATATTTCTGTTATTGTATTTGAAAGGAAGATTTGGCATCTCAAAATTTCTCTACTCTGTATTTCCTGGTTAAACATGGTGTTTTCTATGTAATTTACATGCACTTTCAAAATTCTGACAAGCATTAGTACCATATACTTATCCTTTGTAAGAAATGAAACACTTGAAATGTTTGAATTAGCTTTGAAATACAAATTTATTTGCACAAGGCACTAGTAACTAGAAACGTGAAATTCACACCTAAACCCACAGTAAATATCTAAGATGCAGACTCTAAAAATGGTAATTCAAGAACAAACTTCCTCTTGGGGAAAAAAAAAAAAAAAGAAAAAAAACCCCCAACAAAACCAAACCAAAACCCAAACCAAAAAAACCCACAAAACCAACAAAACCCTGTGCCCCAAACAACAACTTTAAACATAACACTATGAAAACAGTTTTGTCTTTTCGGTAGCTGAAATGGGCAAACAATTAACAGCAAGTTATAAAAATAGATAATAAGAATATATAAAGAAGTTTATTTCTTCTGCTGGAGGAATTGATCTTTGAATAATAAACAATATGTCAATCGTCAGATGCAAGAAGGCCATTCCAAAATGCAGAGAAGTGAAGTTTCTTTCATCTTTCTTTCAGTTTCCGGGAAACGTGCCATCCCTCTAGCACCATAGCCCTTCCATTCGTTCGCCCAGCTGTGGGAAAGGTGGACATGGAAGTGCCCTGCAATCCTCCCACCACAGGCAGATGATAATCAGTCAGGTCTGGAGCTGCCAGCTACCTGAAGTTCTGTATACAAACTCCTTTTGTTCCTTTCTGTTGCTCCTTGGAGAAGCTGCCAAAGCAGTGTGAGCAGGGCTGGTGCAGTGGGAGCCCCTCTTTATGCCGAAGGCTCAGTCCTTCAGACCTGGGTCCAACCTGCATCCAGTCAGGCAGACTTTCTTTTGTGAGACCTGAACAAATAAAAATCTTCCATTTAAATAGCTTTAAATTAAGCAGAAACAAGAATGACTTCTTCCAAACTACTTCCTTTCAGCCTTTCTAGACCGGGCAGTGATGGAGAATCCTTAAAGACAGTGTTCACAGTTTTGAAAGAGCAGCAAACAGCAGCTCTCAGAACGTTTAAGAAATGACTGATGAGATTTTATGGTGCTTAGGAGAGAAAATATCTGAGTATTTATATGTAAATCTCAGATACTCATCAGAATGTTGCTTTTTAAGTACTGCCATATTTTTCTTTGCAAGTGCATATGGAGTAAGTAGCTAGAGGTAACATTCCCTCTAGAGACTCAGAAATTTGTTTTAATGTGAAACAAAAATGTCAGAGTACTAAAGCTCTCAGACTTTTTCTTCCCTTGCAATGAAAGTCCTCAAGGGAACACGGATAGAGAAATGCATTCTAAAGAGATTAACAAAATCCAATTAACCGGGTGAAACCATTAAGTAAATTAGCAAATTTGGTAATCAGAATGTTATCCTTTTTTGTTTGGTTAATTCTAGCATTAATAGGGTAACATGGCAAATGTTTAACAAAGAAGAGCCCTCTTTTTATCACACACAAGCATACATAAGTTCATGCATTTAGAAGACTTTTATTTAAACTGAAGAGCCTTTGAAAGAAGTTCGCAATAGTTGCTCACAAATCAAACTGATCAACATCACCTCATTTGGATATAGAAAGCCAGTGGTTTTCTATTTTAGTATATTGTGTGCACATATATACTATGTGCATAGATAAATACAAATAAGTCTGTGTATTTTTATGGCTGCATGTGTACATTTTTTCATATGCATATGTGTATGGACGCATACACACACATATACTCATCAGATGTCTTAAGTTTTTGGTAGGTCAAACAAATTAGAATTACTCATCACTGAAAACAGGAAAATTGAAGTTGCATTCTCCATTTACTTTCCCACGGAGGGTAAGTTTCACACTTTGGACAAACCTATAAGCTCCAGATATTATTTATCCAAACCTTTCAAGCTTAACATTACACATAGTGTGAAAAAGCCCCAAACCACCCACTCACAGATTCCCAAACATCTACTTCTTTCTGAAACTAACGCCATAAATAGAAAAGATATAAGCAATGTCCTGCATGTGTCTCAAATCTGGGTCTAAAGGAGTCTTTGTAGGCCAGAGGAGGCTGTACTTGTTTTTCAAGAGTATCTCCACTACTGTGATGGGTTAAACATGTCATTGTTCCTGACAGAAAATATTTGGCAAGTGGTAAAACCTAAGGGAACTAGTGACAGGCTGGTCTCTAATGGGACTGATGCTGGCTAGTAGAGCCTGTCCTCGCACCCCTGAGAAGCTTTCTGTGACCCACACCTGACAGCCCCAAATCATATCTGTCCCCCTCCAGTTTGCTGCAAGAGGTAAGTGTCACTTTTGTAGCAACTATCTCACTACAAAATGTGACTTTCCAGCGCATTGGTGATCAGGATGATAAGGTTATGGTCAAGGGGGAAGTATCACTGGATGCCTAAGCATATTGAACACTTTGATACAGCTGAAAGGGATCTGCACAAAGAGTTTGCTGTGGTTTCAGGCAGGTGAATTTACTCAATGATACTCAGAGGCACGAATAACAAGAATGGACATCTGGGTGCTGGTTTAAGGACTCCCGTCATACAGGGCATCCTGTGTCTCTTACCACAGCCGTCTCTCAGACCACAAGGAAAACAGTGGAGGACCCCATGGACACACAGACAGAGCAGGCAGCCATCCTTGGTCCACTCCCCATGCCTCTCTCTATGATGTTAGGAAGTAACAGTTATAATGAAGCCTAAGAAGTGGAATTATATGTCTCACAGAGTTCATTACCCAATGTGTGATAAGCCAATATACAGACAGAGCCAGGATATTGTCTTAATTTCAATATTGTGCAATGTTGGGTGCGAGGTGGTCAGTTCACCAAACTAGCACACCGAGGTACTTTTTGGGGCAGTTTATGTACTTATCACTTAACCACAATGCCAGTGCAGCCTTTTCATATGTGACTGGTCAACTAATTCACAGATTGGTTACGTAACACTTCTGAACTCAGGATGTTCTGAGGGGAAGGGTCTCTAAGTGGGCTGGGGTCTTCATGGTGGTGGGTGTGATTTGTAGTATTATAATTATATTAAAATGAGGATGGATTACTTTTGCAGGGTGCTAATCACAGAATCACAGAATTATAAAGTTGGAAAAGACCTAGAAGATCATCCAGTCCAACCATATCCAATACTTCCCAACTAAATCATATCCCTCAACACAACATCCAGATGTTTCTTGAACACCCCCATGGTTGGTCACTCCACCACCTCCCTGGGCAGTGCATTCCAGTGCCTGACTACCCTTTCCGAGAAGTAATATTTCCTAAAGTCCAGCCTGAATCTCCCCTGGCGCAATTTGAAACCATTGCCTCTAGTTCTATCACTGTCTACACGAGAGAAAAGGCTGACCCCTAGCTCACCACAACCTCCCTTCAGGAAGTTATAGAGAGCTATAAGGTCTCCCCTGAGCCTCCTCTTCTCCGGGCTGAACAATCCCAGCTCCCTCAGCCGCTCCTCATAAGGCCTGTGCTCCAGACCCCTCACCAGCTTCGTAGCCCTCCTCTGAACACGTTCCAGGGCCTCAATGTCTTTCTTGCAGTGAGGGGCCCAAAACTGAACACAGTACTCGAGGTGCGGCCGCACCAATGCCGAGTACAGGGGGACAATTACCTCCCTGTTCCTGCTAGTAACACTGTTTTTGATGCAAGCCAGGATGCCGTTGGCCTTTTGGCCACCCGGGCACACTGTCGGTTCATGTTCAGCCGAGCATCAATCAATACCCCCAGGTCCATTTCCTCTACACAGTCTTCCAGCCACTCTGCCCCAAGCCTGTAGCGTCAACCGGGGTTGTTGTAGCCGAAGTGCAGGACCTGGCATTTGGTCTTGTTGAAACTCATTCCATTGGCTTCAGCCCAGCTCTCCAGCCTGTCCAGATCCCTCTGTAGGGCCTCGCTACCCTCAGGCAGATCGACTCTCCCTGCCAATTTGGTGTCATCCGCGAACTTACTGAGGGTGCACTCAATGCCCTCATCCAGGTCATTAATAAAGATATTGAAGAGGACAGGCCCCAGCACTGACCCCTGGGGAACACCACTCATGACTGGTCTCCAACTGGATTTAACTCCATTTACCACCACTCTCTGAGCCCGGCCCTCCAGCCAGCTCCTCCAATCACTAATTGGTCTGACTACTCCAAACTTACTGATTAAGTACCCATCAAGTTTATGTATTTTCCAGGATGTTCCCGTCTTCAGGGATAAATCTAGCAATCCTTAAGTGATTAAAAGTTCTCGACAGTCCCAAGGACAGTCATCCTAATCTAGACAGAGACAGCATTTTTGTTACTATAGCTCTAACTTGACTTGCAACATTGAAAGTAAGCTTGTCACAATTTCTGGGAAAAAAATTCACTCCACATTTTGCTTATCTGATATGTTTATCATGTTCACAATGTCTACCAGGAAACTACTTTGGAGATATGCATAAAGTCCCCAGGAAACAAGTTGCTCCATTTTGACAGCAGTTCCCCTTCAGCTCATGGGCTGCAGTCAGAAATAAGAAGTTACTGCAGTAAATTTGTTGAGAGAATAAGGCATCTACTTTAGCTGCAGTCAACTGGGCCACAAGTTTAAGCCTGATTATTTTGAAATTTGCTTTCTTAGCCTATTGCAAAGACTCCACACAGTTTTCCTGACTTGGTAGCAGACGCAAAATGTCAAAGACTAAATTAAGCAACATCGTCACAAGTTTTAATTACTCTTTTAGTAACAGATACAATTGCCTTCAGGCTTTTGGTTTTGTTCCTGTGCTTAATCAGAGATTAAAGTTTGTAGAGTTACGGAGTTGAAGACCTGACCTTTCATATATTCTTTAAAAACATAGCAGGAGTTTGTTTCTTTGATCAAGTTTTATGACTACCAAGTCTGGAAAAGACATGCAAACCGTGGTGTCTGGACAGGCAACTACAACTCTCAATTAGACTATGGGCTAGACATGCTAGATGTGTCTGGATTCTTAATAAAAGGGAGTGGATAGGAAGGTAGCACCAAGAAGATTCTCTTTACTAGTTTGTATTTTTAGAGGTATTTTGGAAGGTGCTTCTACATAATGAAGAGAGACAAGTGTCATGCATATCTAGTGAACAGGAGCTGCACATCTAGCTGCAGTTGGAGCTAGTAACACGTATCTGACATCAAGCACAAAAGTATCAGTTCTTTATATGTTCAATGGGAGTGGGGGGAAATGTTACAAAACATGAAGGGAAATAGCTTGCTCTGAATCAGGGCAACAGCTTTCAGTTTCCATGGCAAATAAAATGCTCCAACCTTGTTAATAGCACTGAGATCAGGCTAAGGGAGGCATGTCTATTACTGCCATTTTCTTTTTTTTCCTCTATAAATTTAGAATTAAAAATTCAGAATTTTAGAAATTATCTTCTCCCCAGGTGTAACGGGAAGATCATTTATAGGCAGTGACAACCAGTGCTGCTGATGCATGTCCCAAGGCACTGACCAAGAGTCTGAGACTCCTGGGACCTGTGTATGAAACACGGAGTTGTTCTTTGCACACTGGCTTCCTGAGCTTGAAACTGCTGTCACATCTCAAAATTGGGATCAAGAGGTGAAAAGTGGTTTTCTGATTGTATACCACCCAGTGTTTAATTAGCCAGGTACAACCTGAAACTGGTGCATCACCTCTGAAGGGGGGAGGATTTAGCACAAGCTTCTGAATTTACCTCTACATCTGCTTCCTTTTTTTAAAACAAAATCATCAGCCCTTTCTATCTTTCTGCACCAGTTAACAAAAGTACTGAAATGATGATGTGGCACTTCCAATTTCTCCCTAGGACCAACATATTTCAAGTACGTTGGTGGTTATTTAAGCAGGTATCTGTGATGTCTTTAGGAGCACAGAAAAGTGCATTTATGTTCATGAAAGTGCTTGCTGACTGCCGATGTCTGCCTGCATTCTTACAAGGCTTCATAGGTTCATGAACTCCCTGCTATTTGCTAAAGAAACCACACTGTGGTGCAAAAAGGTCCTTTGCATGTTAGTCTGCATGTTTTAATTAACATATACGGCTTTGGCTTTGATTTGTCTGTTTGTTTTTAGCTAATATAGCTATGAGCATGTACCAACACCTTTTGTCCATTTGATTGTGCGTTTAAAAGATGGTAACAGAAAGTGTCCTCTGGAAAACAGACTGTGACATGACCTTCATGCCCTTGTCTTCCCCCTCTAGAAAAGCCTTCACAGTGAACACGAAAATCAATTATATCTTCATGTGATGATGAACCATATGTTAACCCAATGAAAGGTAAGATGTCAGAAGGATTTCTCCTTTTCCTCTTGGAACTGAGGTTATTAATTTCCTTAAAATTGTTTAAAGATGTGTTCCTGTTTTCCTGGTTTTGGGAATTGTTACGGTTTTCCCCTTCATACCTTTTAAACATATAAATTTAAAAAGGAGACTGACGTTCTTGGGAACAACTGAAACACAGAATTAACATATGGCACTACATAAAAAAACTGAGAGCATGAAATTATTTCTTATGAAAATAATGATCTTCAAAGCTATCAGAAAGTGATAGAGAAGCTGATGTGTGTTTGTGTCTTATGGCAGCTATTTCTCCTTTCGCTTCACAGTTCAATGCAGTGTTATTAAATGGGCTCAGGAGGTGTTGGAATGGGAAAACAAAAAACGCTGGAATGTTTGAAATGTTAATTTTGTTATTTACATGAAGAATAACAAGGAATGAGGGCACACACTGTGGGTCCTGGACAGGCCACAGATAGACTCTGTAACCAGATCCTGCTCACTCTGAAGCTCCATGTGAATGTCCCGAATCCATCATGCAGCAGAGCCTGGCTCCCTGAAGAAGCCAAAGAGCAACACTGCAGAAAATCCTAAGCCTACAAACAAGAGGGCAGTGTCACACACAGGAGTAACCCCATTCATGCATGAAGATAACTGAAAGCTGGGGCTATAAGACAGTAGTAATTTCAATGGTCGTTAGTTATTTACAGGAGGGTGAAGGAACAGTCTTGAGTTTTGTTTTTTTTTTTTTTGTTTGTTTGTTTAATAGAACCACCACCCATTAAAAAAATCCCAAGAAATAAAGGTTATGTCTTACCAATTTTAAACTGAAGCACTTATAAAGATAGTGACATACTTAAAAGAAACCTGCAATGCAAAAATAAAGATACATGAATAACAAATTCACAAAGAAATTATTAAATTATAACATGAAGTTGGTGAAATGTAATTACAACTATGGTCTTGGAACATATAAGAGAAGGGAAGTAAGCCACTGTCTAGGTACAACACAAGTATTATGGGATAAGTAATGCTGCCTAGTTTTAAGTAACTACTAGAAATAAAAGTGTGAAAGGCACAAAATACAGCAATTTACTAAACAAAATTGAAAGATTTATTTTCTTCCTGTAAGCAGTAGCAAATATTTTAAACACTGCAATTTTATTATTAAAAAAATATATATATTTTCTTACCTAAAAAACTTCATTTTTTTTTCTCTCTGCTTGTATTTCACTCCTTTCTTTGCACGTTAAATTTTTCTGCTATAACTTTACACTGCTAGGGACACAAAAAAGAGTTAGTTTGACAGGGAAGTTTTGGTGAAATATAGAAATGAAAGTAAAGCCAATTCTCTCCTTATCATCCAAGAAAAGAAATGGTGTACTACTCTCTGAGCTTTAACAGTGTACTCCCTGCAGCAAGTAATTTGCAGACTATCAACACCTTCTATTCTCGCCTCCCATTTCCCTATTTGACCTCTCTTCATTAACCTGGCAATTTGCAACTGCATTGGGTGGTGGATTTATCACTGGACCTGCTCTGAAGTGGTCCCGGAGGGCAAAAGAGCTAAAGGTAAATTGAATTTCTTCCGTGAAGACCTCTTTTTTTTTTCTTTTTTTTTTCCTTTGTTTTGTCTTGTCTTAAAATGTAATATTGCAATGACTCAGGTGTGGTTAATGACATAAATATAGAGCTATATGATCAACACACTATAATCCCTAAAATAAATCAGGAATTGTTCTGAGAGGTAATATTTTAAACTTGATTGTATTTTAATGATTTTTATTTTCTGTATGGCTTTTTGGTTTAGAGTATACTTTCACGTTACGTGCAATATTTTCAAGATTGTTTTACTTTAGCTTGGCAATGCTGGGGTTTTAAGATTACTGTTATGGGAGGTGAGAAAAGGAATTTTGAGCCTAGTCTGTTACGATTTAGTCTAAACCAAAAAGACGCTATGTGCTAGGATTGGCCTTGCTCTAACTAAACAAATGTAATGAAACTGGTGCAATTTTGTGTGGAAACAGTTGCAATAAAACCTGTTATCCTCCTGAATATTTGCAGGTCTCAAAGATGGTGTCTTTCATATGTAATTTGCCTTAATGTCAAATCTCTGCCTCTTTGAAACAACTGGTTGACCTCATCAAAAAACTTGCTTTAAACAGCAAGCTCTGCACTCACAAACAGACCTCTCACTGAATTTCTACTAAATTAAGACCAGGACTGTCATGCAACTGTCTGGTATCAATCGTTTAAATTAAAAGCAGATCGACACACCTGGAAGAAGGTACATGGGCTTTATGTACAGGAAATACTTTTCAGGTTTGTTTGGTGGACTCTGGAAATTTGCTCAGAGATGGAGGTCCTGTCACTTGTTTGGTTTTGCCCTTGGAGTTCCAGTAGGAAAGAGGGTCTACTTAAGAGGCACAATGAGTAAAGAGTAGCTTTGCTGTATTGGACTAATCTCACAGAAGAATTCATTGTTCCTCTAATGATTTACTCCTAGAACTGATACTGTCTTTTCCCACCATACCTTCCCTGTCCACACATACCAACGACTTTGAAACGATTACTCTCTTCAGCATCCTGGAACAATATAAGGAGAATAAGACTTGCAAATTAAAGCAGTGGTCATTTCTATCAACTTTGATTTAGGTTAATGATTGTAAATAATAATTAGTAGTTGATATTTGAATGCCTTGTCATTGAATCTCCCCAGGGATTACTGAATGTCTAAGTAATTTAGATGAACAGTTCCACTCGTTCCAAGGCAAATGAGGAGGATTTGTGTCTGAAATCTTAGGGCCTTAAGCATGGCTTAAATTTTTGCATGCCTTGAATAATCCCAGTGGAAGCAATTCAGTGCACTCTATCATGTTTGCCTTGTGTGAATGACTGTTTCACCATTTTGCCTTTCAAGATGAAAATTCAGGCAGCACACATGATAGATGAACAATTTTAAAACCTAACATTTATTTTTTTATTCTTTACTTTTATTCTTTATTTTTTAAAATTATATTTAATTAAAAATTAGGATAAATATGCAGTTGCTGTCATGAGCCCTGAGGAGTGTAGGATTACCACAGGAATACTAAGTGCGAAATGAACTTGCTTAGTTACCAGCCATTACTAGGAAGTTCAAAGTCCTTACTAGACCATTTGAATCAAAGCCTATTTATTTTCTCTACTATCTTGTCGTTCCTTTGAAGTTTGGTTTTTGCTAAGGTTTATTAATAGGGAATTTATTTTGACCAAACACTTTCTTATAAATCTTCATGTAAAATCAGCTTATTGGAGATTGTTTTGAAATACTAACCACTGTTTAAACATTTTTTTTAATAAACATAAATTAGGTGTAAACGTCGGAGATAAATTTGTGTTTTCATGCTTTCTTGTTAAAATAAAAATAATAATTTCCTGCTCTGTCTTCTGATTTCTTTTTGATTTTTCTCCAAGGTGAAATTGAAAGACAGTGCTTTTGGTTAAATGCAATAAAATTTAGCAGCTTTTTAAAATCTAATGGCTGTCTGGGCGGGAGTGTGTGTGTATGCCAGGGTGGAGAGCTGGAAATAGCAAGGCAGTTAACACAAAGACCATTCGAGTTTGTCATTGTTGGGTTTTATCATGATGTTACATACCTGACCATGTAACTGGTGTGGTTTCTCAGAATTGCAGATTAAGTCTCAAGAGCATTAGAACTCATTACTTTTTTTTTCACTTATCTCAATATAAATTACAGATTTCCTTAATGTACTTCTCACACGAGTTTTGCAATTTCTTTCCTGTTGGTGTGTATTTATGCCAAGGATGTGATCAAATGCAGTGTTCCTACAGCACAGTAGGGATTGAAACCCCTTGGCTGCATTCCAACCATAATTTAGCATGAGTAAGGTGAGTAAAGCTGGTAAATTACACCTCTTCCAAAGGTATAATCCAAAAGTGCTAATGTTCCCTTACCTATGTGTTGTTTCATATCTCTGTGGTTCAGTTCCCCATTTATAAAGCACAGATGAAAGTATTCCCTTGCGTCAGAAGAGTGTTATGAGCCTATATTCATTCATAAACATGATTAGTTACATAAAGATGTTCATAAATATACTAGTGAGAAAGTAGTGTTATAAATGGCTTCAGGATAATAGACCTGCCTATCTAATGGTTAAAACAATTTTCAAAACAGTTGTTAAGATTAAGGTTTTCAACTTTTTGATACACATATTATACCAGGAAAATGCAGCTGTCTGAATCTTGGGAAGATGATGTATAACTCTCTTCTGTATGAACTCATGGACATTTTACCCTGAGTTGCTGTCATCAAATATCAGTTTCATATTTCACATTTGCCTAATTTACAGACCTGTGCATTTTGGGCAGCCCAGTGGCACTATTATGAGGGAATTTCTGCATGTGTTTTTTGAAGGAAATAAAGGCTCCTAGGGTGCTTGAGGCATTCAGGGTTAAAGAGCAGAAGGGGGAATTTAAAGAGGCTGGAATTGTCTAAATTGAAGTTCTTTGTGCAAGTTCAGTCCATAGTCAAGGTAAGCAAAAGAAAAAAAAAAGTAAAACGTTGAGGTTAAAGTTGACATGCAATGTAAATTTTATATGAAAGTTATGCTAGTACTTTAAATATAACCTTATGATTCTTCCTGTTGTCAAAACTTTTTGGGGAATTGGAAAAATCTCCCTTCTGTTAATTGGGGAGAGATTCTCTGTGTGCATAGGTAGGAATCTCGCTTTTTTTCAGGTTTGGTTCATGCTGCAAGTGTCTGTCGAAGCTGCTCAGACATTGCAATTCTTTGAACCAACAGGATTTTCTTTGTGATGAGAACAAGCAAATCACCCAATGAAAAGAACTAGTATATTCAATCTGTACAAGGCCTCACTGTATAAGACTGAGCGTGGGTGATAATATGTTTTCTCCTTGGAGTATGTCTGTTTTAAGTGCAAATAAACCCCATATGTTTCTTTATGGTGTACCACACTATCATAGTAGATTTGTCTTCTTGATCTTCTATTGGCATTGTCCAGTCAAGCAAATATAAATTGAAACTTGCTAATTGGTATTTAGAAAAATCAATTTCCCGATCAAGTTCAAAATGAGAATATAATGCTTTGTTTTTCAAGAGCTGCCTGTTTCAAGGAGGGGTCATGCATGGTGCTGACACATGTGCTGTCTCTGAAATAAATTGTTTGGTATTTGAAGGTGTAGATACAAGGACTTTTTGGAGTTGCTTTAGCAGAGTATTTCTGTGATCTGCGTTACAATTTGACACCACAAATGTTTGTATTAGTAATCTGAATGCACATAGAGCTGTGGCACAGGGCTAAGAGCCAAGATACAGTGTTAACTTCATCCTGAATCTGCACCAATCATCTTCAGGACAGGACTATTTCCCATAGGAGTTTATTTGTTGAAAGATGCTGTTGAAGGATTCACAAAAGGACCAGACAACGCCCCACATTCTGCAGCTCCACACCTGGAGTGACCCCTCTCTGGAGCTCTGTGCACCTGGAGTGACCCCTCTTGGGAGCTTTGTGCATAGCCTATGTACTCTAAGCAGTGTCTTGTCTCACAAATTAACAGGCAGCCCAAGGCAGAAAAGTTTCCACACGTCTATTACAAGCTACTGCCTTCTTCACCTGTATGTATGAGGCTGACTGGGGGAAATCTGTCGATGCATCTCTCCAGGGCTGTAGGACGTGACATGCTGGCCATACACAGGAATCTTCGACATAGTCTGAATTAAAATGGTGTGGAGGAGAGCTCACTAAGCCAGTGTGAAAATGTTACAGAGGGAACTTTTTTTTCCAAGTGCTTTGTGCAATGTTGCAGTACAACTATAATTGAAGTTTTCAGCTGTTTCCTTTGGGGATTAATTATACACTGCTTTAAGAGACAGAGATAAGACCATTTGTCTGAGTGCTCACTGTTTAAACCTCAATGATGAACACAGTATCTCCACTGTTGGCTTGAAGATTTATACCTATTTCCCTGGTATATTAACTTCACTTTGTTTATACTTACAGCCTTCGTTTGCTCTTTCATACCTTGTCTGCTCTAGCATCTCTAACCCATGCACTGTATTCCTGCCCACATGTTCAGAAAACGGGTTTTTCAGTGTCTGGAAAAGGTGCCTGTAAATTTGGCTCTTTCTAACTTAAATTTTTCTAACATTATCTGCAAAGAATTTGTATCTCCAGATATCCCCATACTAATCTCATACTTTACCTAAGGCATGCAGATACCACCTCTGCCAAGCGAAGAAAACGTCCCTTCGACTGTCTGAAAACCAGCCCACACCCTAGCAGAGAAACCAGGAGCTCAGTCCCTCCCCCCGTCCCCGCTTTACAATAATTATTATGTCTCAAGGCCATCAGGACATGACAAGGGGCTAAGCTCTTTATAGTGCAGCTGCAGATGTTTTGTACAACTTCAGCTCACAGGCAGAGCTGTCTTTGTGCCTGTTTCATTTAAGGAGAGATTTCATGACTAGTGATCTGCTGCTAGATCTCCAGGCTGTCTGGTGTAAGTATCCATTTGGCCTTTGGGACTTAGAAGTTCTTCTATTTCTGCATCACTTTTGGCTCTGCATCACTACCCTTTCCTGTAAATCAGTTCTAGGTGACAACATTCTGAAGCGGCGTTTCCCAAGTCATACTGGTCCAGGTATACAGTTTGCCAAATTAAACGTTAAGTTTAAATCCTTTTTTCCTCCTCTTCTTCCATTAGTTGAGACAGAGTAACATCTGCATCCCTATGAAACAGCAGTCAAATCCGGCCACCTGCATCACTGCAAATACATGTGCCATCTGTTTCTTATTAAGGACTGTCAAATTCAAATCAGTCAGAACTGTGTCTTAGCTGCCAGAGAAGCTGTTCAGAAGTGGCACTGGAAAAATAATGCCAGGAAGATAATCAGAGGAATGCATTACTTTTACTTCTCATATAATTTTGATAGTTTCTTGTAGATATGCTACAATCATGAGGAGAAAAATGACAAGAGACTGCTATCCCATACTGACACATCTACCCGTTATACAAGCCAGATAACAGGAACAAAGGTAGAACTGCAAAGAAGGAAAAGATTTACCAGGAAAATCATGGATGGTAAGGTAAGGTGTGGTGGATGCTGCTACACTTAACCATCCTGTTCTTTCCTGCAAGTGAGGAGAGTAGATTAATGTAAAATTGCCATGGAGACATAGCCTTACTGATGCTGTCTTGGTATCAAACGTAAATCATCATTCTGTCCCCACATGCTAGAAACATTTAGAATCATAAAGGAGAGAGGACCCTGATAACAACCAAAAGACTGAGGCAGGGTGAGCTTGGCGTTCAGCTAAGTTACCTGTGCCAGATTTTCCTCCCACATTCAGAAAGTTGAAGTTCAAAGACCTGCTGGAAAATAGGACTGTGTTGATGACCCCGATGAAGATGAGGAGAGAGGCACTATAATTTGGTGAGGAGAGAAGAGTAGTTGCCTGCTAAAACTGAACTAGGAAAATGCCTTGGAATCCAGAAGGGAGACAACTGTGCAGATACTTGCAGGAAGAGCAACATTCATTGCCTTCTACAGAAATGGTGTAACAGGCTCAGTGACAGAAGTGCGTGAATGAACTACCATTATTTTTCTCTGTCTTGCTCTTGCACTAATTGGGATCACGTTCAGGTACTGCTCTTAACTGCTAGGCAGAGTACCTCAACTTCAAGCCAGAGTACCTCAACTAATGAAACGGAAAGGATTTCTTTGTCCATTTGTTCTGTATCCCTCCTGTACAAGATGGTATTCTGTCTCTGCGCTAGTCTTCAGGAGAGATGTTCTTGGCACATGTGGGAAATATGCCAACAACACTGGCCCTGTCAGTGACCTTGTTTGCTACCTTGCTTATCTTCATGCCTGAATGAGGCATGGGTGCAATGCCTAGTTGTTCAGGCTGGGGCAGCTCTGGGCAGTCCAGCAGCAGAGCTGTGGGCATGCAGGGGAACATTCAGGCTAAAATGACAGATATTTTGGAAATAGCTCCTTTACAGCTATGTAGCTGCTGCGTTTTGATCTCACATATCTTAACCTGGTCTTTTTGGTTTAGCACGCTGGGTCTCCTGAAGAAAAAGATCAAATTGGACAAGAAACTGGTCCAAGATGAGTTTTAACATTTGATGTTCTGAAATAAAAACTAGTAGCACCTTAGCTAAATCGTTCTTCCACCTCAGCTATGTGTTGTCTCATTCTTTCTGGGGTATGGAAGCAGAGAAACTTTACACCAATATTACACTAGGAGGCACTCTTTGGCTCCTGCAAGCCACTTTCTTCTGGTAAAGCAAAGCCTTTTTAGGTCATTTGTACTGTGAAGTTGAGGAGCTTTATTTTCATTTTCTTGAGAAAATATTGCTCTTGAGCTAAAAGAAACTGAAAAAGAAGAAATCAAGGTCATCATAATCATAAAAGTAATTTGTGGTGTTCATAACTTATGTGTAAAGAAGGATTATTTGGATGAATATAATAGTCTCTGACCTGAGATAGCCACTTTCTTGAATAACCCAATTTTATGTGAACATGTGTTGGATGAATAAATGCTTTGTACGTAAGACAGCTGAAACTAAAACCTTCTGTGCAAGCAGTTTAGACAGTCTTCAAAAAATTCAGCCTGGATCAATAGTCATAAAGGATTGTTAAACTCCATGTTCTACATGTGCTGGATTTTTCTTTTTGAGTTGCTTTGCCCAAAAATTCTGGAGTGGTTAAATTGCAAAACAATGATGGAAAAACATTGTTTCTCCCTTGTCTAAGCATGGGAATGAAACATGGCTTTAAAGAGAACTGAAGAACTTGTCCAGAACGGGTTTACTATTTGTGTAATTATGATAGAGAGTATAGTTTTCTGGAAAATGATGGAATGGAGTAAATCATAGTACTGGGACATATTATTTATGAATTAGCCAAAGCCATGCACCCTGAAAGTTTGCAATATTTCAGCCAGTTTGGGTGCATTTGTGTTGTGTTTGGCTAACAGGCAGTGTCTCTGGGCAGACAGGGGGCTGGACTGGTGCATAGAGCTGGGATAATAACCAAGCTCCAGCACTAGCCAGTTGTGTACCCTAAAACACAACAGTTCCCTGCCTTACGTTTCCTTTCAGTGAAAGAACGAGGTAATAAGTCTCATCTTTAGATGCTCTGAGACCATGTAATAAAAAATAGTATCTAAATTTTAGGTATATGTAACTGTTTGGAGGCTTGGATTTTTCTTCCTAACTATTCAGAGCAGTTATTAACGAACAGCTTTTACATTCAAGAAGACTGGGGAGGTAGCAAGTTAAATAGCTCAGATGTGGGTAGAATGAACTCTGTCTTAAATAGCCAGGATGAATGGTGTGCTGTGCAGCTCTGCTCTCCATCAGCCGTGCTGCTGGCACCCCTCTATCTCCTGTACAAGTATGTGAGCAGGGAGAAAATAAGATCAGGGAGCAGACCTAGCTGAAAACCATCCAAGCAAAAATATGTGTCTATCTGTTTATTTTGGCTGGATGGGTTCTCTGACTTGTTTCACTGTGCAGCCCCCCCAGCAGCTCTGTGAGCACAAGGAGGGAGGTGGGGGATCTAAAGGGGAGGACACAGCTCATGGCTAGGAGTGGGGCTATGAGCAGCTAGTGTTTGTCTTCTCACATTTTTGCTCAATTGCAGAATGTGGATCACCCTGTCAGCGTGTATTGAGGAATCTTCAGGAAAATACTGATCTCCTGGCCTTGTGAGATCTCCATTCAGTGAAGTGAAAACTTAAGAGTCAGAAAAAAGCTCTCCTTGAGAATCCTGCAATAAACAAAAGATGTGAGGGCTGAGACATGGGCATGGAGCAAGCAGGCTCTCCTCTGTGTCAAGGTCCCGGGCTGTGCTGCAGAGCTCCTCTCTTGAGTTCAGCTGTTCCTCTTCACACTGTGCATCAGCTGGACTAAAGTCTCTCTGTGTTCCCACAGGTCACTAGGTCCCCAAGAGCTGTAGAAAAAAAGAGACTTGGTGTTCCTGACTTGCTGGTTCTTGCAAATATGATGGCTTTTGGGCTGTTGTGTTACATGATGAGGGTTGAATAAGGGTGCCTTGGACTTTTGGTACCATTTCAGTAGGCAAATTTATGCACTTGTATCTCTAATAACCATAAGGAACCATTTGCAGAGCTCCTTTTGGGGTGGCAGCTGGTATCCTTCATGGGACTATTCAGGAACCCACAGAGTCCTACTGCTCTTGCTTTTGGTACAGCTGATCCTGAGATTTGAAGCTGCCCTCTGTGAGTAAAAACATTATCCCAGGATTTGGCTTCAAGCATGAGATTGTCTAGTAATAACCTGCAAATAATACAAGTATTATATGAGCTGATTTCTGTTTTCTTTTCCTGTTCAATAGACTACCTGATAATTTCTCATATCTTCCCTTTAAATCATGACCTAAATCATGGTTTTTTTGTTGTTTTTTTTTTTCCCCCCAGTTGGTTTCTTCTCTAACCTTTCTAATTACAATAATCTTAAATGCCACATGTTGCTTGGACATTAAATGAACTATTAGGTAGTGTAGGATTAGAGCAACATCAAAGCCCTCACAGATTTTTCAGCACTGTGTGAAGGTTCTCATTTTCCTTTTGACTTGGAGTACCATGAAGATCATAGGTTTTATTCAATAATTATACCAGCACTGTTCTCTCCTGTCCATAGGTAAGGCTGTGTCAGCATTTCTATTATAACCCCCTAGTTTCAAAGGACTTAATTACTTGTCCATAAAAACTTGTTCTGATATATAATTTGGTATTAAACTCTTGTCCTGGGATAAGGAGAAGAAAAGCTATTTAAACACTTGGGGACTGCTCCCTAGTTTTAGAGAGAGCATGTGCATTTTAAAACAGTCAGAGTCAGTGCCTGAAAATTCTCTACCAGTTTTACAATTCAAAACAGCCTCTATTTTCTACAGTGAATGTTAGCAGGTTGCTTTTAGGCTGCTTGGTGGATTTGTTCTTTCTCCTTTGTGAAGCAGAGAAGGGGCAAAGGTTCACAAATACAAAGCACTTAAATCTCAGGGTAAACTTCACCAGCGATCTTTGACACCAGGTCTACTGCACTGAATCCTCTGGGACAGAAGAGTGGTGAGATTATAGAAAGGAATACGTGCAAGGAGTGAGGTGGGAATAAAAACAAGCTTCTGGGAAAGGTTCAGTGCTTTTAAAGCAGCTGCAACCAAGATCTTGCACCCTGTGCTCCCTAAGAAGAAAATGGTTGCAGAAGAGAATGAACTATTGAGGGATTTTTTTCTTTGTGAGGAATGCTTTGGGGATGCTTGCATTAGTATATGTATCCTAAAACTAGGATAGATTGATGATATCATGTTTACTTATTAGCAAAAAGTAGACTGTGTTGGTAGAAGAGCAAGTTAAGAGATGTAAGTAGGGTATCCTGTGACACCACTTTATATACTGTCCCTGTACCAGGCTAACTTTCCAAATGGCTACCAGCAGCTACACACAGCAGACTGCTAACAGATAAGTGCCCCTAAAATGTAAGGCATGAACCTAAAGAGCTGTGAGCTAGGTGAATCACAGCTGTCTTCTCTGGAGGCTCTCAGACAGAACGTGTCTTTGGGCACTCTGGTTTGACCTTCTTTTCTTATTGCAGTCACTGTGCTGTCCTTGCTCTAATTATGGAATCAGAAATCCACAGAATCGTAGAACTATAGAACGGCTTGGGTTGGAAGGGACCTTTTAAGTTTATGTAGTCCAAAAACCTTGTCACTAGCAGGGACATCTTTCACTAGGTCAGGTTGCACAAAGGCCCACCCAGCCTGATCTTAAACACTTACAATGATGGGGTATCCACTTCTCTGGACAACCTGTTCCATTGTCTCACCAGCCTCATCATAAAAGATTTCTTCCTCATGTTCAACTAAATCTACCCTCTTTCAGTTTAAAATTATTGCCCCTTGTCCTGTCACTACAGGCCCTGGTAGAAAGCCTCCCTCCATCTTTCTCATAAGCCACCTTTATATATGGAAAAACTGCAATGTGGTCTCCCCAGAGCCTTCTCTTCTCTGGGCTGAACAACCCCAACTCTCTCAACCTTTCCTTAAAGGAGAGTTGTTCCGGCCCTCTGACCATTTTTTTTTGGCCTTCCTCTGGACCTGCTCCAGCAGGTCCATATCTTTCTTGTACTGGGGACCCCAGATCCGGATGCAGTTCTCCAGGTGGGGTCTCATGAGAGTGAAATAAAGGGGGCAATCACCTCCCCCAACCTGTTGACCACACTCCTTTTTATGGAACCCAGGATATGGATGGCTTTCTGGGCTGCAAGGGCACATTGCTGGCTCATCCAACTTTCCATCCTCCAGTGCCCCCAAGTTCTTCTCCACAGGACTGCTCTCAATCCCTTCATCCCCCAGTCTGTATTGGTACTGGGGATTGCCCTGTCTCACAGGGCCACTCTCAGAATGGGATTCTCATCCTAAGGGGTATAAATTCAGACCTGCAAATTCAGAGGCCATTCAAAAAGCTACCTTTGTTTTGGCATACTTTGCAGTGGATATGAGCATTCCTCATCAACCTTGAAACTTCATGACTCTCTGTAGAGTCACTTTGCTGCTAGCCAGGGTCAAAACCATAACATTCTCTTACCAGCCCTGCTTATAGGGTGTAATTCAGTTTGACCCAAACTGATTCCTCTTTAGGTAAGAAGAGGGTGGATGCAGTTTTAATATGGGGAAATGTTTTATCTGAGTGTAGAAAGGCTCACACGACACCATGACTTAGGGTTCAGATCTGTCTCTAATGTAACTTCCCCATACCAGTTGCTGCAGATCATGTGTGGTTAATGTGCACATGGCTGAGTTAAGACCAGCAGTGATGTCTGGGAGAGGCTCCATGTGTAATACGTAAAAGTTAGAGGACGAGTTGAAAACAGTAAAATCTGTAATCAATGTTAGGCCTTCAGCTGAATCTCTTCAAAACCCTTTCAGTTCAAGACATTACCTCTTTTTCATCTTCTTTAACTTCCCTCCCCAAAGATATCTGTTCATCTTCTCCAGACTCAACGATCTCCCTGTTCTCTTAATGAATCCGGCATCCACAGCTATGGCACCTTTCATGTGTTGGTTCGGGATGCTTTTATTTTTCAGACCTGTTTATCAGAATAAACTATCTGTGGATCAGTTCCAGCTGGAGCACTTGCTATTGCATACATGGATTACATTATCCATGTGGAGCAATGAGATCTTGACTTCCTACCTGACCCAGGTACCATGACTCTTCCCTGACCTCTGTCTCTGGCCCATTTTTCCACTCTCCCTACACTGTATCTGTCCTGTTCACACTGTGTGGCTGGGATTCTCTCTTACACTGTTTTTGTATCATGGAGTCAAAATCTCAGAGGTACTCCATAGTTTTTTCTAAAGTGCAAAATAGTTCACCTGTACTTAATGCTACACTAAACACAAAATATGATACGTGAACTTGGTATTATATGGTGGGTTTATTTCAGTGCTGACAATATCAAGCACCTTGGAAATGTCTGACAGACTAGTTTTCTCTTCAGTGAATATGGCCAGAAGCCCAAAGAGGCATAGCTGCACAGACATGGAGTGGTTGCACAGTAGGGAACACATGACCTTTGGGTGTCACCCTAAAGATAGTCTGCTGGGTGATCCCACACTGGGCTGCAGGACATGCTTCACTGCAGAAACTCTACTGTGGCAGGGCTGGGGAGCTTCAGCTGGGCGTATGTGAACCATCTCCTTGCTTTGTCTCTACTGTCTTTCTAGTAAGACATCTTGCCTTTTGCCTGATTTGCATCCATTGTTCAAATTCAAAACCTGGCTGCAGTGGCTGAATTACACTTATTTGCTCCTTAATTAGAGAGCTTCAGAGAGGAACTCACTAGTTAGGGAAAGACATTGGTCAGGAAGGACTACTGAGCGAAGAGCTGTATTTAAGCTGTTTCAGTTCAGGCTAAACTGCTAAGAAGTTTGTTAAGTTACCGACAGAATCATTCTTCACAGCTGTCAGCCCTTATCCTTACACTAGAAGGATCATTAATATGACTGAAATGGAGTATCTGTCATTCTTGGGCTAACATGCAGTGAACATCCCATAAATACTATTTAAAAGGACTTGGGTCCAGATTGTTTAGTGTTTGTTTCAGAGGATGGTAAAACTTTACTACATTCAATTTTCGTCACTGTTACAAGCTTTTTCAAAAAGTTCTGTACCATGCATTTGTAATGGGAAAGAGACACATATTTTCTTGCAATTCAGCATCAGGATGAAGCAAAGGAATGCTAAAATAATGAAAGCTAGGAAGATAAACAAGGATCTACCACATTTTAATTACAAAACTAATAAAATTAGATTGACATAACTCTAAATCTCTTGCTGTTACACTCAAAAGCAATGTGAAAATCAAGGGAAATGAAGTGTTTCTTCAAGGAGCTATTTTATAAACATTTGAGTTATTAAGTTTAACCTGTTTAACTGAATAATGCACTCCTCTGAAACTGCATATTGGTGAAAAATAGTCTGAAGAGCATTTTAGCATCCTCTCTAACCATAATGATTTTATAAAACCTTGCTGATTTTATCAGTTTTCAGCTGATGACTTTTCCAACCCTACATTTGGGTTTCTCTATTCTTTTTTAAAACATTGTGGCTCATTTCTAAGCCTCACAGAAATGACAGTTTACTTTTTCTTTGCCCCCTTTTAATTTCTCTTATGACTTTCAAGGTAAATTAAAGATTTATATTTTTGTGTTTTCAAATTGCCATAACCATTTTCATCTTGGAGTGTGCTCCAGCTCCCGATTAAGATAGTTTGTTGACATTTAGATTTGAACTTTAATGTTACCACACTTCTTTATTTTGCTGATTGACTCTAGATTATATTTATTTCTCTGGATATGTATTCATTTTGATGGTAATTTACAAAACTCCTAGGTAGATTACTCCTGTAGAAGTGGTGGTATTTGTATTAAAAAATGTTACTAGGGCTTAGATAAATAAATATCACACGTCCTAAAGTCCTGAATCTAATGTTATGGAACCTGAGCCTGAGATAATTAATCTAAAGACTAAAGGTGAAATTGCAAAGCTCAGAAGAAAAGTGGCTTAATTCTGGAAATATGTTTTCAGAACTTCTCTTGGCCTTGAGCTGGAATAGATGCAGTCTGTGAAAAATAATTTCCTTTTTATAATTTTAAAGAGAAGATTTTTGGGTGTCCTAGCTTGATAGGGACCTGTTCCAAAGCATTCTTGAGTGGCAAAACCATACGAGGTGTGCAATAAGGGACTCAGAAGGGAGTCACTTCCTGGCATGTCTTTTCCTGGCTATCCATGGATTTTCCTCCTTCCAAGTTTGTAAGAAAGGGAGGAGAAGGTTCTCAACTATGTGAGATGCAAATAAATGCTTATTTGAGGGGTACCTCTTTCATTTTTTAAATGTGCCAATTTTGATTCCCTCTGCTTTGCGTGTTGTGCACTCAACACAATGAATGAGGGGATGCAAAATGTTTCCCTTGTGTCAGTTCAAGCCCTAATTTCAGCAAAAATTATATAAAAATCAATGCTGTTTTGTGATGGAGTTCAGGTAGAGCTTCAGTAAGCACAAGGCACAGACAGATGATTGGGCAATTGAAGTGTGTGAACTGGCATTTTCAAATAAATCTAATTTTTACTAAAACCCAATATTAAGTCATGTGTCTACCTGGTGATTGTTTACTAAAGCACAGCTATATTGTAATTATACTTTTAACCTGCATATTCCCAGTTGATGTTACTCTAAAAATAGACTCTGCTGAAGAACTTGAGTTTTGCAGCTTTTTTCAGCTGGCAGGCAAACTCTGCTCTCAATTTTGGTGACATATCTGCTGATGTCTTGACTTCTGAGTACATGTTCCAAGGTCATCTACTTTTTTCATGCTTTCATGGATTTCTCAGGCATCCCAAACATTATTTACATGTTTAAATTCCCATAATAGATTTAGTTTGACCGTAGGACACACAACAGTGAATTTTAAAGATGATGGATAAAGAGAGAAAAAAATAGCATTTAAAATGTTTGTTTTGCTTTAAAAAGAATAGAAGTGCTAAATATTTTTAAACCCTAGACCCTTCTGCTATTCTTGTCTTGCCCCACTGGCAATTCAAATCTTCTTTACTCTGAAACAGTATGAGTTGCCAGAGGAGTAGTGAAATGATCTTATAAAAAGGGGCTAAAAGGTTAAGCAATTGAGTGAAGAGATTTTTAGCACAATCTAAACAATCCATTTTGCAGTATATTACCTCAAGCATTCTGATGGCACCAAAGCAGTAACCCTAAAAAGGAAGCAAGTTTTTTACACCACCCTATTGAAATGCTTTGATACTGTTGGAGGAAATATCACATTTCCTAATGAAGCATTAGGAAGGAAACTAGAAACATTTTTCCCTAATGGTTCTGAAGGTGCTAGCTGTTAAGGAATATATACTGGGTCTTAAAAGGAAAAAGTGTTAGAAGAAAAAATGTGCTCATCGCTCATGATGACAGTCATGTGAAGATGGGTTAAGCTGCTCTGTGAAACAATGATATCAGTCCAGCTCTAGATAAGCCTGCCCAGGTACCAGAAGCAACCTCAAAAGTCCAAGTTATTTTGTCTTTGCTGATATAGGGTCTCAATTTAGCTAATGTAGGTTAACTAATTAGAGCAAATCTTGTTGGTGCCTCACCAAGACCGTTTCTCAGGATATATATTAATATACCTTTTAATATGGCAGCTAGGGTCTGTACCTCCCATCAAGTTTGGCTTCACTAGTGACTAGGATATGGTGGCATTGTTTGTGCATGTCCCCTCTTCCTTAGTCTGAGTTGGCCTCTGCTGTGTTAAATCTCAAGTATTCATTAAACAATTTTGAAAGAAAATAACTTCTCTAGATTACAATCGTCTATACAGAAACGTGAAATGTCAAGGAAATGCTTTTGCTAAGCACTAACTGTGTAACAAACTCTTTTTCCAGCCATCTACAGCTCAGTGGGCCATGATTCATTAGTCTTCAGACTTCACAGGACTTCAATCTCCATTTATCAAATGAAGGGATGGATGCATAATATTAAAAGCAGCAATAGACATTTCACATACGAAACTTCTAACAATGACAGCTAATTAATCATAGCTCATTTAAGCCACAAAGTGAAATTGACTTAAGTTTTTGCATCACACCATCATGCTTTCCTACAAAACCATTTTATTTTTCCTCCGAACATATGGTGTCTGTGGGATCTTCAGCTAGATGGGTCTTCAGGTTGGGTCCTCAACATCTTTATTCGTTTTTCCAGTCTCTCCATCCATTCATTTCTGAGCCTAAGGACATAAACACAGATCAGCTTGTCCCCGTATTTTTACAGGGAACAAATTTATACCCTTCACGTTTCCCACTGGTGCTGTCCTCTGGTGCTCTTCTCCTGTTGTCATGCAAACTGTCCTGACCCTTTGCTGGATGGCACTTCAGGACTAGCTCTCATCTTCATCTTCAATGTACCCTGTCTCAAGGCACACTGGCACTCCGGCACAATCACTCAATGTGCCAGAGTGCCTTGTCATTTCCGATGGAGATTGCCTGCTGCCACCTGCTGGGTAGCATCACACAGCATTTCCCCAGCCCCCTCCTCCTCAGAAACGCATTTTAAAAAGTATTGCATAGGCTCCTGGACGCTATTTGGCTTGGAAACACTGTGCATGTCAGAACTTCTGTTAGACCCATAGCAGACAGCTTTAGGTGATAGGTGGCACTTTGTTTTCTCTATGGTAGTGTCTAGGTACCGCAGAAAGACTGCCTCGAATAGAAAAGACAGGAGTTTCACAGCTGAGGAGTAGAGACGTTGAATTTAGGTTAGTTACAAATGGATAAAACATTCTAGAGACTAACTCCAGTGTGCTTTCATCCAGGTTTATTGGTGCAAGGCCATCCTTTCTCTTATTTTTTTCAAGCATCAATCCAAAGAGGATTATGAGGGAGATTTTGAAAAAATGCTTCCTTATTGAATGATCTCCAGCCAAAATAGTCATCTTTGCGTGTGCCTTCAGTTTATGGAGACTGCATGTGAGGTAAAATGGTACTGATGTTATTGATCTTTCTCATTGTGGCTGATCAAGATAAATATGACTGACTGAGGTAAATACGGCTATGGATGATGATTGCCTTGGACATTTGGTACACTTGGTCTGTCTGTTTTATTACGGATTTACCTTATGCAAATTAAGCCATCTTAATGTATTCAAATTATATTATTGTGAAAACAAGGCCACAGAGAAAGAAGGTGGTACAGGTGTACATTTGTGCTACCTCTGCTGTGAGCATAAGCCTTGATGTTCAAGACAAGCCTGCACAGCTAGATGTTGTCCTGATAACTTCAGAAAGTTCACACTTTGGACCCATTTATGGAACAAGAGCGAATTATTCTCTTAACCTATGAAACCATAGCTTAGACACATTAGCATTAGCATGCTAATTTGGGAAGATTTATTATTTGCTAGAAATCTAAGAAAAATACTTTCAGTTTTTATTACATGACTTAAATATAGGTATCGCTTTTCTTTAAAAAATAATTACAACGCAAATTCAAATAACCTTTCCAGATGCAAACTACTTACTTTGTCAGAGCACTTCTTCGCTGACGTTCTTTTTCTATTTGCAGATATCGAGTTTGTTGTTCAATAGTCTTTTCCCAGAAGTTCCTCAGGTCACTAGTTTCACATCCCCGTACTTCATGACGTATATATTGGCTATTCATTTTCTCTAAAGAAGAAATTTGAAACAACCATATAACAAGTTATTAGTTCATCATCTGTTTTTACAGCTAAAGCACACTCTTGCTGTTTTGGATTTTCGTGTTAGGGTCACATAGTCTTTTTTTTAATAGGATCAGGATAGCAGTGGGCATGACTCACTATTTAAGCTTTTCATTCCTAGCTCTGACACTTGAGGATTTTGCTGTCTGCAGTGATTTGAATTCTTACTTGTTCACCTCAAATATCTATCACCTCCATCTGCCTGTGACCTTTAAGCTCACAATGCAGGATAGTTCTGTTGCCTGCTCTAGATTAAAGATTAAGATACCTTTTACTGTACTTATAAAAAGAAAGGAAATATAAACATTGCCAGAGTTTTCCTCACTGTTTTCATGTCTATAAAATGACAAAGTGATCATTATAGATTAAGATTAAAACAATGAAGAAAAAGAGATCAGGTGATTTGTAGTTTATTGTTGTAACAGCTTAGCTTTATTTGGGACTGGAGAAGTATAGAAGTACGAACACAATTTTATAAGATGTTGATTTGCAAAAGCTACCTTGATTATCAAATATTTCTTCTCTGCTACAATTCTCGAAACAGACCAAATTAATTGAATGTATTTAGGTATCTGTTCACATTCTGTACTTCTCCCTTCATTTAACACCAACTTAAAAATTAATTTTGGAGTGTATCTTATCCTAGAAAAAGAATATCTGTCTCAGGATGACTCTTTGTGGGCTAACAGTCAAACCCCTGTATCCCTCATTACACCCAGAAAATCCTATAATTACTTTCAAAACTTCATTAAATATGGAATGAGTATATCCAGTCTGCCTTCCAAATTGCTGTGTGGTTTTGCATGAACATGCCATTATAATATTTTCCAGAACATTTGATTTTTTTGACAAGTATTTAAGGCTCCCTCATGTGTTGTTTGAATTCATGGCAATTGTTTGTAATTTGTTTTAATCAGAGCCATAGAGGGTTAGTAAACAAGCCCCTTAAGGCCAGCTTGGAAAAGCTTGAGAAACTGCCGCCATTCCCTGCCAGGCATTTTAAGAAAAGCAAAACTGGGAACTAGTAATCTTTTCATAATTTCATTTGGAGATTTGGCTGTTTGGTGAAAAACTGGAAGACACATTATAAAGACTCTTATGAGCAGAGGACAAAAGCAGCCCTTCTGAAGAGGTCCTTTTCTTGCTGGGATCTCCCTGCGACTCCCCTGTGGTTCCCTGTAAAACCTCCATATATCAATTCTGGCCTCCAAATGACAGAAACACAGTATTTGAGCCTGACATTTGCAGAAGAAATTTACTAAGCATTTTTTTCAGGTTCTGAGCAAATTATAGCTGGATATATAAGCATTGGCATCAATCTGTAATGTAATTGCAAGCACAGCTGAACACCTCCAGCTGTGCTAGGGGATAACCAGTTGCACGTCAAAAGTTCTCTTAATACAAGTATGTGTTTTCATAAAATACATGTATTCTCTAAATATCCACATATATACAAATGCCAACCCACATCTCTCTTCCCAGGTAGCACTTAGTACCCTTTTCAACTTTTTGCGTACCAAGAGTAATCTAGAAATGTATGAAAAAGATACAGTAACAGTCATCTGGGTCAGACTTCTTTCCCTCTAGAACTGAAGGACACTCAAATATGTATCAAAGCAAATGAACTTAGAATTTCTGCGTCATTATTTTACTGATCGTCGTACATACCAGTGTGTCAATGAAACAGTGTTTGCTTCTCTGAACTGTAGACTCACCCTACCCTAAATTACTTTTTATTTCAAACCCTCTATTGGAGCTCGTTCACAACAACTCTGCTAAAATAACCCATCTGTTTTCCATTGCCTTTATGCATCATATGCATAGATGTTTGAATTCACCTCTGTCCTGCCATCCATTTCAAAACAGTTCCATAAGCCTTCAGGGTTGTGTGGGCAATGAGGGATATCAAACCTAGTCTATCAGTATTTCACTTGCCCTAAGATAAAGTTTCTGTGCTAAAAAAATCTTCTCGGAGACGGAAACTTTTTATTTCCCTTCTTACTTCAGGTTTTTCAGAGGAGAGCAATAGGACTTAAACCTGTATTGTGGCTTTGCACCAGCAGTTATCACCTGGGTACAGCTTCTTTTCATGCTTTGGAACCTCGTTCAAAGTAGTCAGAAAAAGGGACCTTGCTTAATAGGGAAAGAGAAGAATGGAAAAGATTTCATGGAAGCAGCCTCCAAAGCAGCCTGAACAAATATTCTCTATGTATGATACAACAGGTGGGAAGAAATATACTGTTAAAGCACATAGGCAGTTGTAATAGCACTTTTATAGATCTTGCAGTTAGACCTGATTTAAACTGCCCTGCAACAGCCAGGATGAAATGAAGCTTTATTTAAGCCTCTAGTGACAATCCTTCAAGAGGACAATAATGAGAGCCTCTTTCTGGTAATCGTGTTTGACAGAGCCCTGGTATCAAGCTGGGGAACAAATGTAGCAGATCTCAAAATGAAAGGAGTAGTCACTAGGAAGGCTTTATCCTACACAAGGTGAAGATGTTTGCTTATTTTTAGATTTCATAATTTTAGAGCAGGTTGATATTACTAGACTCAATTTGCTAAAGGAGATCTGACAAAGGTAGGGAAGCAGTCACTCTAGCGTTGTTACCTGGAAATCAAAATTATGTTCATAAAATAAAAGACTAACATAAGATCAATTTGATGTGACATCTTGACTTTTCTGTAAGTAAAAAAATCAATAGTTGGAGGCTGGAACTCACTGGTTCTACGAGAAACCATTACCACCACAGGAAACACACTGTTTCATGGAGACAATTGAATGTCACAGGTTTCTTAGCTAGAAAACGGTATGCAAAGACAAATATGTTTTTTTTTTCTTCCTGTCATTTTAAATGGTTTTTAAAATTTAGAAAGCATCTACATGAGTCAGGAAAGCTGTATTTCCCCCCTTTCTGTGCTTCTTGCATAACACAAATAGTCACAGTTTTCAGGGTGTTATGGGTCTTCCCAGAAACAATACAATGTTTTATTCAACTACCTTTTCATGGACCTTGCTTAGTGACTGTGCATATTAGGTAAATCCATTGGGTTAACAAAAAATTGAACGAAGTATAGGAGAGTAGACTATGCTAATGCTGATGTTTGACTCTAATACAATAAGAAATCTGCTTTGATTTTAGACAATAGGACTAATAATCATAGCCATGTTTTCCCTCTTTTTTTCTTGGATAGATTATTTATCTTCTGCTTCTGCAGCTGGCAGCAATTCACATCTCAAAGGGCTGATGGGGGTTTGCTTTGAGATCCTGCCTGGGGAAGTATACCAGTTTCAAGTTCAACTTCTAGGTCTTCAGATCCTGGGTAAAACTCTTTAGGGGCAGAAGAAAGCACTTAACTTTAAACCCCTGCACCCTTCTGTTTGTGTGGCAGGTCATGTCATAATGCAGTCTGTCTCATGAATGGCCTGAGCCTTCGTGCAGCTCATGAGAGAGGTGGGGAGAGGTTCCTCACAACTTTTTCTGGCTGTCTCGCTGGTGACTGATTACAGAGCAGTAACACTCAAAGCTGACCTGGAGCACTACCCTGGGGATGGAGGAATTCTGGTACGATCTTCTGGTGCACACAGGTTCCTAACACTGTTCCAATCTCTTTCAAAAATTCATTAGAGTGTCTATCAGCAAAGATGCGTGGCTTTGCATGTGTACTGTACTGCTGTCCTTCCATTTTCATTTCGGCATTGCAGACTATCAATCTGTGGGTTTTTTTTTTTGTTAACAATATTGGCTGGAGTTTTCAATTAAATAAAATAAGGGACTTCTAGACAAGTGTTTTATTCTGCCAGCAGTATTTCCTAGTTTGGCAGAATTTGAAGTACCTGCTCTCACTGGGATGTGTGCACAGTCAGGAGGTTGTTCTCTAGCTATAAACTCCAGTCAAATTAACTGGACTTTTCTGTGCAATGGGAATTTTCTATGTCTGAAAATAACAACCATACTGACCTGTGACTGAGCAATATCAGTAGGAGTTTCCTGTGTGCAGGAGTTATAGGTGTGCATCTAGCAAATCAATTCTAACATGCAAGTTAAACAATTCTAACATGTGAATTAAAATGTTTGTACTCAGGCACTACACAGCAGTCTCTGTTCAACCATTCTCCTTGTTGCTAATTCCCACAGTTCATTATTGATTTTCAGTGAAAAACTGATGGCCTGAGCCTACTTTTCTTATCTGGAGACTAACTATTCTTGAAATGCTTTGAACTGTTACAAAATTTGGACCTTTTCTCCCATGACACCTTTATGACAAAGAATATACTAAGGCAAGGCTCATGGCAGCTATGTGGTTTTTGCATCTCATACTGCTATGGTGGCAGTATCAAGGCCTTTGGATGCCATGCACTGTAAGAGTTTTCTTCTGGTCTTTTAATCTGTTGTGCTGCAGTTCTCTTCGTCTGCTTCCACTCTTCCCTGGATACCACGCACCTGAACAACTGAGTTGTCAAACTGGAGGGAACTGATTCTCTGCCTTGCTATTCTGTACCATTGGGCTCAGCAGTCCTCTGGCTGAGGGTTAAAATTCTTAAAAAATATTTTGAGCAAAACGGTTGAGGAATCAGCAGTCTCATTTCTCGCCAGGTTATCCATTCAGTTGTTACTATCCTAGTTCTGCTCCTATGCCCATTTATTTATTTAGCTACTTGCTGTCTTCCACTCTGAGGTTCTCACTGACTCTTCTTCTTCAGCCCACAGCCAAGGGCTTCCACACTTTTCTCTTCTCTGCCTTTGTGTTTGTTGAACTTCTCCTGCCCTCTTAGCCTCCGATGTCAGCCCTCCAGCCTAAGCTGGCTGACTCATACCTCTTCTTTCAAATGTTTTTTCAGGTGATTTTTGCAGCTCTGTTTTTCCCTCTGGAAAATCTCTCTCCGCTTCTTGTTGGAGCTGCATTTTTCCCTAGCTGCTCATGCTGATCTCACTAAACTTTCCCTGGGGCATCTTTTCAAGTCCTCTCTGCCCCTCACCTTCTCCCACTCCATGCGCCTAGTTCTCTGTGATGGCTGCCTGTGTTCCCACACATCCTGCCACCAGCACAACACAAACAGGACTGTGGGGCCAGTTGCAGAGAGTTGAGCACCAAGGGAATAGGCATTCATAGCACCTTGCAATAAAGAATGTCCAAGTGCCTTTCCTGAGCTTTGCACAGATTTGTCCAACTCTTATTGGCTTTTAATTTTTAACATCTAAGGCAAACATCAAAGCAACTGTAGTTTGCTTGCCTGATCAAAAATTGTTTCTGACCAATAGATTTTCCACTCTGTCAGATACATTTGAAGCCTGATCCTATGAATGGCTGAATTAATAAGATCGTGTATATAGCATAAATTAATATTTATTAGTCAAGGATCTTGAAGATATTTTGTTTTGTTGTTTGATTTTTGAGTACAGGATGACTTGGTGGTCTAAGATCAAAGAAAATAAATCCTGCTCAGGGCTCAAGTTCTTCGTTAGATCATCCAGTTCTGACAGAACATGCAAGAGAAACTGGTCCTGATTCATGTGAAGGTGTCTACCATTAAATTAAAAAGCCTCTCGGCAACCAATTGTTAAAAAACCTTTGCAAGAGGAGTGTGTGTGTAACTTTGGCTAGTGTTTAGCCCATCAGTTGAGAATGTACAGCCACATCTCCTGGTGTTTTATTGAGGGTTGTGACATGGAAATCACCCATAAATATTTTTTCTATATCAATGCTACTCAGCTTCCTTAGAATGCTGCTAAACTGGGCACTCTTCCCTGGCATTTTCCTGACACTCTCATCTTTCCTAGAATATACTTTTGTGAGAGTTAAAGCTAGAGAACACACACACTTTATTATGAAAAACTCACTACAAAACCCGAATACTCACTTACCTTTGGAGCTGGACTCTTCCTGCAAATAAATCCTCTGTGTGACACAAACAAATGAGGAATATTACCACTGCAGCCCTGGCTTCTCCAGTGTTACAGTGCAGTAATGAAATGCATCCCTCAGTACTTTTTATTTGATGTGGGGGTAACATAAATCCTTCATCATATCAAGGCTATTTTGAACAGAACCAGCAGTGAGATAAGATCATTTAATGAACTTTGCAGCCCCCTGCCTGAGATGATCATGAAATACAGGCCCCCTTGAGAGCATACATCCCTCCCACACTGGCAGATACCTCAGAGAGCATGACTTGGCAAGTGCTGAGAATTTTCTTTAAAATGCATGGTAGTATTATCCATTTTAATATTCCTCCTGTGAAGCTTGAAAAATTCCACACTACTATCTTAGCTGTAATGGAGGCTGAAATGGTATGACAAATCACACTTGGTTTTGCATTACAGGGTGACTTAGAGAAGTATGCAGTACTTTGGACCTGTTAATCTAAGGATGTGTGCTTGTTTATGACCTATCACACAATCTGTTCTCTTCAAGGTGGTTGTCATAGGAATTGTCTGTTTGGTTAATATTAGCTGACAAGATGCATTAAACCAGCACTAGTTTTACCATTTGGAGTTGTTATAACTCTATTACAGATGAGCACTTATATAATTACATTTCATTTTCTGAGGAAAATATTTTGTAGGTTTGGTTGATGACAGATGCATGCACTTATCTCACTTTTCATTAAATCCATCTACATTGCTAATATACCATATGTGACTGCTGGCTTAAATAGTATTTATACCATTGCTGGTTGTTATAACTTTCATTTGTTGTAATTTTTCAGACTCCAAGTAGCAAAAGAAGCAGCCATTAAATGGATGCTTTCTGTGTTTCATATTCACATTTTTTTTTCTGCAGTCAGCTTATAGCAGAAAACCCTGAGCAAAACCTAGCAGCTGTAGCTTCCTCTGTAAAGGAAAATTACAACTCTTTCCATATACTTGTTAGTGTGTTTAACTCCTTAAAAAAATTAAGATATTAACTTTCTTCAATGTGTTGCCCTACATATCATATGAAACCACAGAAATCAACTCTTCCCTCTACACATATGACAATAACAAAGGGTCTAAGAGCTTTTGATCCTAGATACACGCGTTGAAAAAATCATATCATAGGTAAGGCTGATTGCTCTGTTTTGGAAACCCAGATCAGACTCCGTCTGGCTATGGAAATCACAAGCAAATACAATCTTCTGGGTGAATATAAAAATAATACAGTATTATAAAGACAGATTGGTACCTAGGCTTGATATAGCAGTGGTGCTAACCACCATGGTGCTGTAGAACAGCGTAACTGTTTCCTTGCCATTTGCCTCAGAGCTTGAGTAACTTCCTCTTCTCCCTAAACACGTCTCGCTAAATACATAAAAATTCAGAGATTTGTTTTTTAATGTCATAATGTAGGCAAGGCCTTCCCTAAACATTTGCAAACACAACTTCAGGAGGGGACTTCAGTGTCCAGGCTTCATCAGAGCAGATTATGTATTTCTGGTTTGATATGCTCTAGATGCATGGACACTTCTCCATTTGTGTAGATTAGATGACCTGTGTAAAGCACAACTAAAATGTGATTGAAGTTGCACACACAGATTATCTGCAGCAGATCAGATATGATACACACTGGCTGTATTTAAAATGAACAATTCATATGTGCAATCATAGTAGCCTCCTATGCAAAATAAATGGATACCCAACATCCAGAAATCCTGGACAGAATTAGTACCCTGCTGGACTACACATATCTGAAGAAACAGTCCAGTGACAGTTGACTGGAAAGACGTAGATCAACCTCAAAAACAGGACAGCTGTCAAGTAAGCTTTTATGTAGTGAAAACTATCTAGGCTGTTTATGCACCTCAGCCTTTGTTTACTTCATAAGCAAATGTCAGAGCTACTTACCATAGCCTGATTATATGACAGCACTCATCTCTAGTTTGCAAAAGTTCTTGTAAACATCTACTTAATGTTGTTAAAACAAAAATAAAAAATTCAGAGAGGTAAGTTTTTAAAGCAGATACTGTACCCTGTTGTTGGGATGTCTTCTGTATTCACTATGCATTTGATATTCACATCCTTCTCATGCTTGAGTGATGCAATGGCAGTCACGAAGTTGTGAGGAGGAATTTCGGTCACTACTGGACCTTGTCCTCACTGTTCCAGGAGCAGCATAGGTCACAGCAGTTTTAGCAGCCTTCTCCAAGCTTCACAAATTCCAGAACTAAGCAGATAACACTGACAATAGCTAAGAGCCTGATAAGTTTAGGTGTCTATCTTCCCATGAAAGCTGTTTGTGAACTGGTTTTGATACTTCTGTAAATACTTGCAGTGTGAGGTTTTTAAAATCTGCTTTTGAAAACCATCAGACTGGGTTCTTTAGTGGCTCTAGTACTCCAGAGTGAGACAGGAGGCAGGATGTTCCTCAGTAGACATCCTGCAGCTGATGCCATGTGTGTATGTTGAGGGCCAGTGTTCCCCTGTTTTTCTGCTGCACATGCATTGATTTGAACCCTGCAGTGCTGCGTTGGTACCTCTGAAAGTACATGTGAAGAAAATAAGTCTGCTTAGAAATTTCTAGCCATGCTTACTGGATATAGAATCACAGAATCATAGAATGGTTCAAGTCAGAAGGGACCTTAAGGACCATTGAGTTCCAACCCCCCTGCCATGGGCAGGGACACCTTCCACTAGACCAGGTTGCTCAAAGCCTCATCCAGCCTGGCCTTGAACACCTCCAGGGATGGGGCATCCACAGCTTCCCTGGGCAACCTGTTCCAGTGCCTCACCAACCTCACAGTGAAAAATTTCTTCCTAATATTTAATCTAAATCTACTCTCTTTCATCTTAAAACAGTTACCCTTTGTTCTATCACTACACTCCCTGACAAAGAGTGCCTCCCCATCTCTCCTTCAGGCCCTGTTGAAGTACTGGAAGGCTGCTAGAAGGTCACCCCAGAGCCTTCTCTTCTCAGCCTGTGCTTGTAACGGACGTGCTCTAGCCGTCTGATCATGACACTGAGTGTTGGATTAAGTAGATGGGAAAAATTATCATGACTGGACAACTGAACGGGTCAATTAGTTTCACTAAAGTTTTCAAAACCATTTTTCCTCTTTTGGGCTGAGCCTTGTGTTGGGCAATGAGAAAGCAGCAGGGACCTGTCTAAATAACAGAAAAAAAAATCAGGACTAAGTAGGAACTGGAATTCAACTTTACACACAAGAATACCTTTTATTTACACTGAATTTTTCCTCTGAGTGCATTCTGGATGCTGCATACATCACATGATCCATGTCTATGACACACAATTGTTTTCTTTATCTTCTCTTTATCTTTATCAGGACAATCTCAAGGTCAGTAAAGCAGCAGAATGAAGAGCTTACATGTTTTATGAGCTGAATGAAACTTCTTATTGGCACCACCTACATGATATCTGAAACATTTATAGAAGTTGTTTAGTGTTTATTGCAATCGTGATATTGCTTTAGTGACAAAGACCAGAAAAAATACATATGTAAGATCCTCTAGTATCTTTTGGTAATTCTCTTGTTAGTTGCCTGCCCGCAGCTTTTTCATGATTCTGTTTTTCCAGGAATGTAAAGTTTTCAATAAGTTTAAATTGCATCTGGCTGAAATTTACCCTCTAGAGCTATGAGATACACAGATGCTTTCCCATGGAAGTGTAATTAGCCTGACTCCTTGCACTGCAGGGGGGAATCCTGCTACAAAGGAAGGAAAAGGCTACTGGTGTCACCTGCTCTCTCTCAGCATTTCCATGTGTTTGAAACTACCTTAAAGTCCACATCAAATTAACTTCTCCAGGGACCTGTCCAGAAAGGTGTCTATGATGATGTGTTGAATTTGCCTGCAAATTTGTCCTGGATGTTTTTCCATCTTACTATAGCACTGGAGTTAGGAGCTCAATTACTCTAGACACCCTCAGGCATCAATTTAATGAGTACAGCAAAGAGGTTTTTGATCCTCTGTTAAAATCAGCCAGTGCAGAGTGTGCTCCAGTGAATATGCTGTTTGAGCTGGGTTGGGGCTGTTCTATTGCCATACAAACCATGGAGAAAGACCATGATCTCAGTGGGGTAATGGAGTCTTCTGTGTCATCATGCTTCCTATATAGCCAAATTTTAGCTACTCAGTTAGATAAAGTTAAATGGGATGAACCAGAGCTCTTGGAGAGTTCAAACTTGTTGTTAGAAAATTAATGAAGATCCACAGACTTTGCTATTGGTATTAATTTCCATGTGGTGATGACAGATACTTTGGTGATAGGGAAGTAGAGAGTATGAGGCAGCATATTAATTGTGTGACTTTTAATCTTCTTTTAGTATTTACTAGAACTTAAGTGTCTGACCTTTCCATACCTGTGACAGAGACAAATACTACTTCACTGTTTTCTTTATGGAAGTTCAAATCTTCCCCAAGATCATCTCTGGGTGAGTTTGAGCAATTTTACTTGGCAAGGTAAGAAAAAGGATGGCTAAGGTCTCTATACATCCTGATTTGCTTTTAAAAATAAAATTCATGGTTGTGAACAAATCTGTGGTTGGAGTCCCTGTGTAAATATCTCAGGGATGGTGTGGCTTACTCCAGCTGAACCCCAGTTTTTACTCAACTAAAACTCAACTTAGTACCAAGAATAGACATGCTTAGATGTACTCACTTTCCTTCTACCAATGTATCAGAGAGATGGCATGAGGCTGTATTACATCTCAGAGCAACTCTGTGGAGCCCTACAGTGCTTTATCATCATAGAATCATAGAATGGTTAGGGCTGGAAAGGACCTTAGAGATCATCTAGTTCCAACCCCCCTTCTGTGGGCAGGGACACCTTCCACTAGAGCAGGTTGCTCAAAGCCTCATCCAGCCTGGCCTTGAACACCTCCAAGGATGGGGCATCCACAACTTCCCTGGGCAACGTGCTCCGGTGTCTCACCACCCCCACAGTAAAGAATTTCTTCCTAATATCTAGTCTAAATCTGCCCTCTTCCAGGTTAAATCCATTACCCCTCATCCTGTCACTGCATGGTCTTGTAAAAAGTCCCTCCCCAGCTTTCCTGTAGGCTCCCTTGAAGTACTGGAAGGCCACTATAAGGTTCCCCCCAGAGCCTTCTCTTCTCCAGGCTGAACAACCCTAACTCTCTCAGCCTGTCCTCACAGGGGAGGTGTTCCAGTCCTCTGATCATCTTTGTGGCCCTCCTCTGGACCCACTCCAACAGCTTGACATCCTTCTTGCATTGGAAGGCCCAGAGCTGGACACAGTACTCCAGGTGGGGTCTCACAAGAGCAGAGGAGAGGGGCAGAATCACCTCCCTCAGTATGATGGCCATGCTTCTTTTGATACAGCCCAGGATCCACTTTTCCTTCTGGGCTGCAAGTGCGCACTGCCAACTCATGTTCAGTTTTTCATCTACTGACACCCCCAAATCCTTCTCCTCAGGGCTGCACTCAAGCTGTTCTCCACCCAGCCTGTATTTATGCTTGGGATTGCCTCAACCTATGTGCAGGACCTTGCACTTGGCCTTGTTGAACTTCATGAGGCTGGCATGGGCCCACCTCTCAAATCTGCCCAGGTCCCTCTGGATGGCATCCCTTCCCTCCAGCATGTCAACCGTGCCACACAGCTTGGTGTCATCGGCAAACTTGCTGAGAGTGCACTCAATCCCACTGTCCATGTTGCTGACAAAGATGTTAAATAGCACCAGTCCCAGTACCAATCCCTGAGGAAGGCTACTTGTCACTGATCTCTATTTGGACATTGAGCCATTGAGCACAACTCTCTGAGTGCGACCATCCATTCAATTCCTTATTCAATGGGTGGTCCATCCATCAAATCCATATTTTTCCAATTTGGCCACCAAGATGTCATGCAGGACAGTGTCAAACGCTTTGTAGAAGTCCAGGTAGACAATGTCAGTTGCTCTTCCTTTATTATGGCTAACTAACCAAACTGAGAAGCAGAATGTGTTTTGCTGCTTCTTGGCTCCTGTTAAGACTATATTAGTTAGCATTAAAAAGACAGCCCAGGCTTTATTCTGGCTGGCCTGAGACTTGGTATAACATGAATGTGAGATCAGAGGGCCCATTCTGCCTCTTATGGATGCTTCTGGGAAAGAAATCTGATTTTAACTCTCGCACTCATTCCAGCAATGAAAAGTAATGTCGGATGTGAAACGTTGTCACCAACATGTTTCTCGTAAACAATGAGACCCAAACTGACCATTAACTCTTAGAAGCTGCCATTGTAAAAGTCTCTGACTAAAACAATCCTCAGTGAGCAAAGATTACTAGCAAGATTACAAAGGTATCAGGTATGTGTCAAGCAAAATTTAAGTCATGGCAGATTAAGATCATGTATTTACAATAGAGGAGGGAGTGGCCCAGGCCATCACATAGTAGCAGACATCGGCATCCCGAGCACTGCAAAAGCTCAGCTCATTTAGTTGCAAGCCCTGCAGCGTGAGTAGCTTGGAGACAGAGATCTGTCAGCTGTGAAACAGCCAAACTTGAAGGAGGGTTGAAAGCACATAGAAATGTTTTTCTGTTCCTTTTCCTTTGCATTAGGGCATATAGCTGGTGCAAATTAGTATAGATCATAAATAGTTTTGAATGTGAGAGGTATGGCCAACTAGACCACTAGACCACTTCCTAAGTATGGATTTAAATGCCTAATATTATGTACTAAGAATTGAAACTTTTGTCCATAGTTGTTGAAAGAGCATCACAGTGACCTCAAAGGAAATAGAGAAAGGAAATTGTATGTCGAATTGTCTAAGAGTATTTTTCTGAACAGGAGCAGAAAAAATTCTTTCATTTCCTGTTGTACACACATGGACTGCTGATGAAATTTTAAAATGTTTAGTGTGTCAAACATTAGAAACATTAGAAATCAAATTTATGTAAGGAGCCATTATATCCCTAGCAAGTACCAAAAGAAACTTCCCAAAATGTGTCGTCTAATGTAGGCAAAAGTTCTTCAGTATAAGATTGACCCATGTTAAAGTTCCTCTGGATTTGAATTATCCAGAAAATAATCTTAGCTGAGCAGGCATTTGCAATCTATCTTTGCAGGAAGCTGGGAATTGAAAAGGGTCAGTAAATTATTCACAACCTTGTCAGTGTGTATGGATGTTCTCAAAGCACATCCCTGCACTTGTCTGAGGTCTGCTGCCTGCACTATCATCTGGTTTCCCTTTCTGTTCTTTATACACAGAAGTGTTAGTGGAGAGACATTGGTGGTGGTCACTAAGTGCCTTGCTCCTGGCCCGTGTTTGTTTCTGTTGTTTTGTGATGCTTGTCATCTGCAGCTGAGCACCTTGCTGTCTGCATAGTGGAGATTAAGTCTTGATGGATGAAGCACACAGTTCAGATATGGGGAAAAGCGTCCAAGATGTGGGCTAAGAATAACTTTGACAGAAGAGACAAATCTGCTGTTTATTACTATACTTACAAATCTGGATGGATCCCATCCCTGATGAACACAACTGGCTAACTGTTAATGACAGAGAAGGAGAAGGTTGAGGTACTCAACAATTTTTTGCCTCAGTCTTCACTGGCAACCTCTCTTCCCGCACCTCTCAAGTGGATGGACTGCCAGACGGGGACTGGGGTAACAAAGTCCCTCCCACTGGAAGAGAAGATCAGGTTTAAGACCACCGAGGAGCCTGAACATACATAAATGTGTGGGACCTGGCAAGATGCATCCCAGAGTCCTGAGGGAATTGGATGATACAGTTGCCCAGCCACTCTCCATGATATTGGAAAAGTCATGACAGTCAGGTGGAGATTATATATAAGGAGGAAGTTTTTTATGATGGGGGTGGTGAAACACAGGAACAGATTGCCCAGAGAGGTGGTAGATGCCCCATTCCTGGAAATATTCAAGGTCAAGTTGGACAGGGCTCTGTGAATCCTGATCTAGTTGAGGATGTCTCTGCTCATTGCAGGGGGGTTGGACTAGATGACCTTTAAAGGTCCCTTCCAACTCAAAGTCTTCTATGATTCTATGATTCTGTGATTCTATTATTTCACCTGACAATGGAGGATAAGGACAACCTCCCTCTGCTAAGTTTGCAGAAGAATTAATAACTTGATTAAATGAATCAGCAAAATTGGAAACTTCTAAGTGCAGAAAGATTATTTATGTTTGAAACAAGATATATAAGCTGCAGGGGGCAATAAACTTTTCACTTTCCACCTGTGTTTAGTAATTGTTTGTCTTGAAGGGAAGACTTTTTGTCAGTGTTCATGTCATCACTTCTGATCAGGACAACACAGTACCCACTGGGCTTCACCACAGCAAAGAAGATGTTTACTGCTCTCCTTCATGTTCAAAGCAAGTCTTTTTTTTTTTTTTTTTTTTTTCCTTTCCTTTCTCTCTCCAGTCCTTTCTTGAAACTAACTGCTCAAAGTTTCTGGCCATTATGTTGTACATATACACACAAATCTATCACATCAAACTCTTCTGGGCAGCTGCCTATTGTAATGTGACAAGAGAACCTGACCCTGGTGGACTGTATTATGTATTGGTTGCCCTCTGGCTTTGAATACAATTAAAGCTACATGTTTTGATTTTCAAGAAAATCGCAGGGATAAATCAGTCTCTGACCTTCTTGTCAGGGAGTGCTTCGTGGATGAGAGCATTGGATAACTGTGGAAGTTCCTAGTGAAAGTGCATTAATTTGAGTGCCTTGGACTAGTAGGGTGAAGACATGAAAGAATGGAAATCTCGGAGAAGTTCTTAATTGGGTTGTCCTCCTGTTGTCTTGGTCTGAGCATCTGCTCTTGTTTCAAACTGTGCCATAAGTCATGAAGATATTCTTGGGTCCTTGAGGTTGGCAGCCAGAACACACTTTGATGAGTCATAAGTGCTTAGCACCTCTGAAAATGAAAAGCCACATGGACAAAGGAGACCGTTGATGCAGAGAGTGCAAAAACTCCCTCTTACGTGCCAGTGTTAAGGTAACTATGTAGAGCAATGTCCCTATAAAAGAAATAGGACTGAAATAGTATCCTCCTTCAATATAATGTGAGCCCCATGAAATCAGTACCAATGGCTTCTCTGATCCTGGCAAGAAGGCTGCCAGCGCTGAGAATGCAGCTTGAATCCCTTGTAACTCCCCCATTTGACTTCATATTCACGATCTTGTGTAGGCAGTTGAGAGACATATCTGATCCCCACCACAAAAATAGATTTTGTTGATGTTTATCTTTTGCAGGTGTCTTCCAATGGTCCTGACACTATTTCTAAATCAATTTTTTGAAGACTTTAAGAGAGTTGACTATTTATTTTCAAGGACATTGACCCTTTTTTGAGGAATTTGGTTGGAGGTACCTTCCCTTCACACTGAGAAGGTGAGAAGGGGAGCTTCTGCTATGTTCTTGGAAAGTGTCTGCTCTTATAGGACCACTTCCTGCTTTTCTGCCATGGTTTCCCCATTAGCTGGTGCTGAAGCTATTTACTAACAGCTGTGTGAGGCTCTGTCCTTGAGTTGTTCCTCTATCTGCACTAGGTGACTGCATGGACCAAAGAAAAACAGGTAAGGTTATGTGAAATCCTGTTAATGACTTCTTCTTCAAGCCATGCATACCCTATACCCTGTGAATTCTCCTCTGTCCCGAGGATATATTAATGTATTTTGTACATATCTCAGGATTCTTGAACTTCACTAACCAACAAGAAGGGATGTTTCAGGAGTTGGTTCATCATGTGCTATCGGGAAACTGGTCTCTCCTTTTCAGACCCATCTTCTGGAATGAATTTTCAGAATATGTACAACCACTGTACAACCACTTATGTTGGAGAAATTTCAGGGTTTTTTTTTACAAGGTAACTGTAAAAGTGGTTAAAAACCACTAATATCCATAGATTCTGGGTTACTATTCCTGCCTGAATCACAAGTGCTGGTGGAGAAAAAAACAGGACCAAAGAAATGTGCTGTAAGCCAGTTTTGGTTGATGCATAAACCCTTCAACCAAAATGGAATCCCATCTGCTATCTATGAAATCACCTGTTGCAATAAGCAGCCATAGATGAAAAATACCTTCCTGTTATGTTATGTTTCTGTTAGTGAGACTAAAGATGAGGAGTCTGATACTTATCAGACTTTAAAGTATGTTACTGCTCCTGCATTTCTTTTTTCCTAGATTGCTCCTGCCCTTAAAGTTACTCAAATTTCTTGTTTGATCAACTGGCTATCAGAGCTGATCTTTGCTGACCTTATCTTCAGGCTGTTCTTGAAACTCATCTTCCTTGGCTCTTCTTGGAAATGAAGGGGTAGCACTTGCGGAATGTATATGGATTTGCAGGTAGATTTTGGCAGGGAATGAATAGACAGAGTGTTATATCAATACAGTAAGACTTGACAGGTGAGATACATACCTGTGTTTTTTTCCTGCCTTTTGTTTAATGGCAGCACAGGTGTGGTGTTAGTCCAACTGTACTTGTAAGGATTTTGTATGAAGTTGGAAAATGGGCATCCAACATAGACTTTTTTCAAGTCATTAGAATAAGGCAGTTCACTCTGTGGAGCACCATACAATTTTTCCTGACCTTAATGTTTCTATGGTTTGGGGTATAACTGGCGTAACTAAAGCACCAGTCACTTTTTACTCTTAATTCCTGAGATCATTCTCGCAGGCAGAGCTGTTTACCCACAGCTTTTTCTAGAGCAACCCTTTAGTTTGCCCAGCAGCAGTTCTCATCAGTATTCAGGAGCATAATGATACAGTAAAGGAGATCAGGCAGCATATACAACAGTACCTGTTTTAGTAACTTTTGAATTATTAAAGAAATATTTTTATTGTAGCTAAAATAATCACGTATGCAGAATATCAAGGTCAATGCGCGAGAGTGTTAAGGAAAACAATAAATGCAGCAGATATCTAATTTATCTCTTGGGAATGTCATTTCATGCACTGACACATTTTCCTCTTTAACATTAATCTATAAGGCTGAGTTCTGTGAAGTGCTTTAATCAACCTATCATCATGTACTTATTTATGGTGTCCCTAAATGATATTATCAAAATACATCAGTCTGTTTTCTACCTCCACTCTATAAAATATTTCAAGATCTGCATATTTATGCAAAATAGTGATTTTTGAAAACAAATATTTTCAAGCCTCTTTCTTTATCTGTATCTTGGCACACTGTCAAACTTTAATTGCCAGCAGCCAGGCAAAGCATATACTCTTGAAAAGTAGCAAGTCCCTGTTATTTCTTTTCATGTAGCTATCTGATAAAACTCGTTTAAAATTAGTATTCAGCATCTCAGAATCCGTGCACACAGTGCTGGTATAATTTGTCTTTCTGACACACTTAACCCAGCAAGTGGGTTCCTTGGTCTCTTTGATAGAACAGTAAGATTAAAGATAATTATTTCACTTTGTGTAAGTCTTTGCACAGTGATACAAGAATCCCTGCAGTATATTGGATTATGCTTGCTGCAAGTTTGATTTAATGAGTACAATGGTGACACAAAAACCACTTGAAAAAATAATGTATTATTGTCCATATGTTAGTTCTGTGATACCCTTTATATAATTGTATGCTTCTTTTACCAGGCCGAGATTTTCTTTCTCTTAATTGGCTCGGAAAAATTGTCTCTCATTGATTCTGTAGTAAATGCAAGAACAGCCTGTGCTAGGTGCTGACGGTATGCTCAGTCTTAGTACATACAGGGAGATACAAGGTTTGTAGACAAAGTAGCAGATAACAGCAGCTTCATCGTTTGAAAATTACATTTTAAAAAGTGACACCTTGCGTCCAAGTACTTGCTGCGGTTTGCTTTGGGTATATCAGATTTTATCAGTAGTGTGGGGCTCAGGAAGTAATTAATTAGTGCTATACTCAGTCTCACACTTGTATCTGACTGCAAAGTTAAGAGTCAAAGTTATTAACTTCTAATGATGCCATCTCCTGGTGACTGGCGCCTGTGCTGCTATTGTGATTTAGGAGCAGTACAGACAAGGTGGCAAATAAACTGCAAAACCAGCATGGCTGATAAAAACATGACTGAAGTAGGATTGTGCGCATGCTGAGGGTTTTGCCTTGCAGTATGGAGCCAGACTCTGTGGTGACAGATACTTTATCAACTGTCAGAAAATAATCCATCATTTTTTGTCAGCTGCTGAGGGCGGTTCACTCTTCCTATGCACTTGTACAGTGCCTAGCACAGCAAAATCTCAACCTTGGTCAGGGTTCGTAGGCACCCTACTAATAATACAGCCAAGTTTTAACACAATGGTGTTGCTTGCAATTCATGTTCATGGCTTTTAATGTTATTGTTTGCAATGAATCTGTGCACAGATTGCTAATAATGACTAATCTTCATTTCTTTGGACTTTCTTCATTCATAGCATCTTCAGTGATTGCAACACCAAAGCCTGCTCCAGAGTTGCCTTCATTCTCTGGGCACATATGTGCACACACCAACGTGCATGCCACAGTGCTGTTTCACTGGCTTGATAGACTTTTAATAAGTAACCTTTCTGCCAACACTGGATGAATTAAGTTTTTAACACTGGTAAATGGCATTTCCGTCTCCTGGTGAAAGGTACACTGGTTTCATTGGGGCACCTCTGTGTAAAAGAGTGCCAATGGCTTTATCAGTTTAACAAAAGTAGTAGGACTGAGTATCCTCCCATGTGATTCTGTGAGGGATCAAGTTGCTGGTTATTCTTGCCTTCATAATGGGCTGAGCTTGCTACGCTTTTCATTGTTGTCTATATTTTCATATCTTAAATGATGACTATATCTTTTTTTCCTCCCTGGAACTTCTACAAAGTCCAACATCCTTTACAAAGTGAAGATGACAAAATGAATGTAACATTCCATTAATGGTGTCACTACTGCCACATGCATAATTGTATTTTCCTCTTGCTCCCATGGGACGTTGTACTGCTTATAGGTTGTAATGGGAATCCATAACCACATTTTCTGCCCATTGAACATTTAGTTCTTTTCATTGTCTCTGCATTCCAGGTTGCTGTCTTCTTTTGGAAATAAGACATACAATCTTTTTAACTAACTAAGCTATAAGCATTAAAGCAGTGATTATGCAAACAGTTTGGGCTTGTCTGACTGTGGGCTCCCCTTCACGTTTTCTGCATGTCTCTGCTACATCCCTGTGTCACTAAAGATGGTCTATCTGGAAGCTAGGCTAATAAAATCAGAAGAGAAGATTTTGGATAGGTGAGTGGTCCTGGCTGATAGCATGGCTGTGCCTAATACCAGCACAAAAGAGACAGGAGACACACATCTTTGTGGTCTTGTCACTTCAAATTACTTGAGGAAGTTGCAGCACTGGGCATACACATTGCACCTGGAATTCACATTTGCTACCTTTGTTGCACAGATGATTCACTGTTGGAATTGTTGGACTGGAGGTTGGCCTACTTATATTTTGTCACTGAAGTCTTACTATTGAGCTTTTGCCATTGTTTTTGGTGAGCATCACTCATGACAGACATATCACTAGGAGGATATGCTCAGATAAAAAGAGAACACAGCAGAGGAAGGTATGAATTGGCTTTTGTGGCACGTTATTGCACTGCTGGAGAGGTACTCCACAGCATTTCTGCACAAGTCTTTTTTTACACTGAGTTGCTACTCACATATCCACACAGACAGAACAGGGGGAGAGACACAGAGGATGGAGCACACTCCTGTATTTCTTGTTTCCTCTGAAGACTGATGTTAAAAACACTGTGAAATTTCCAGTTCTGTTACCAACAGGCATCATAAATGTTATTCACTAAATTTAGCAAACCAACACCAGCATAGCAGAAAGGAAAACAGAGCTCAGTTCATTTTCAACATCACATGGCCTTCATAATCTACCCTTTAAAACTAAAGACAGTGTTTCCTGACACTTTGTTTTCCAGCTGGGATTTCTTCCTTGTACAAGAAGCAGTTTCATTACTGGTGTTGTACAGTGCAGGTGTAAGGTGAGGGAACATAATGCTGTGACTGAATGAACAAGGCTGATTTGTAAAGCGTGGGACTTGGCAAGTCTGTTAATCTTCCCTCTTTTTTTAAACTTTTTGGTCCAAGAAACAATCTTCAGAAGAGTTCATATACAAAGTCACGTGGGAAGGACCTTTGACATCTATTCTTTTTGATCCTGACTCTCTGCTTGTTCTGTTTAGAGATACTCTTGCAAAGATTCTATTTCCAGCATTTTACCACTTCTTAATCTTTAGTTAACTTTTTCACAGAACTCCTTTCCACAATTTTTGGAAAGATGTAATCTTAGTGATATGAAAACAGAAGGCACAACTTTCCCAACAAAACTTTCTGGAATTTGACTAGACAGTTTCTGTCAGTACAGCGAGACAAAACTGTCTGTTTCATTGGGCTGTATTCCTCTTAATTTAAACCTTTTGAAATGCTTTATGAGTAGGATGAGTCACACAAAGCTTTCTGTTTAGTGGGCAGATTCCAGCATCACACTGAAGAAAAGGGGCAAAAGACATGCTGGCGGTCAGAGATGCAGGTTATTATATGCCATGCCTACACAGGAAGTTAATGTTCAGCTCTGCTGTGATGTTTGACAACAGAAAATTCAGTATGGACAGGTTGAAAACGTCTCCTGTCATCCTGCCAGACCCAGTCTTGTGACTTGGAACCTCATAGGTTGTCTATGTCTACTTCTGCCCACAAGTGTCTGTGCCTAGTGAAAGGTGACCAGGTATGTCCCAGACAACATGTGAAACTCAGAGAGTTATCTCAGCTGTCAGAAAAAGAAATCTGAGTCCATGGGGCCAGCTGCCAGAAGTCTCAGCCAGGAAAATTTGACTAGTCAGACTACAATGTCAGTGCCTTTCTGACTGTTTGCTTTTGAGCCTTTATCAGTGCTTCTGTCTCATTGGTATATTCCCAGCATTTCATCCAGACGTTATCATACATATAATACCTGACCTGAAGCCTCACAGGCTGGTTTATGAATTGTAGTTTTGTAAAGATGTGCTTGGGCTGCAGCAGATGAAGGCAGCTGCTTGTGAAAGCTATTGCTGTGACAGCATCTACCTGAAGAGAAGAGCTAGGCCCAACATGCATGGGGCATCTGGTTTTATTCCAGTGGCATACGGCAGCTTCACACCCTTAACAAGAAGTCACCCTCACAGCAGCATCAGCCAAGGGCAAGGTCAATCAGCCAAGTGTGGAGGGAATTACATGTTTTAATGTCTTCTGTGACCAAGAATATGCTTTGGAATCACAAGGAGTACTCATAATGCTTGGGTAATTTTGCAGAGTGCAAGTATACAGCTGCTCAGTTGTCTTTAAGTCTCTCACACTCATATATGACTGTTCTGTGATAAGGTGAGACAGGCAGTGAATTACAAGTGATAATTGCAGGGTGATAAGATAGGCCTCCACAAGACATATGCCTATAACTTGCAATTCACAGGGCTGCTCGGTACATGAGCCATCTGGCTGTACTATATCACCCTACCAACAAACGAAAGCCAAAATATAAAGTTGCCATATATCTGCTCGGGTACATGAAACTGGTGGGTGCAATGATCCAGACACATAGCCTGCTGACACACTGTTACAGTCAATGAAAGACTAATAACAAAATGTGGAGGGGGAGACCTTAGCAATCTTAAATATGCCAATTAAAAAAAAAAAACAACTGGATAAACAAGTGTGGGAAAATTGCTTCTAATTCTGTTTTGTCTGGCTGGAAAATAAAAAAAAAAATAAAGGTCTTTTTCACAGTTATAGCTGAGGGAAGGCTATTGGCACCTATGGGCACCATTAACACTTTTCAGGGACAACAGAAATTCATTTCTCCTTCCTAGGAATAAATTTGCCTTGGGAGATAATCATCAGATATCCAAAGAGCCAAATGAGTGACACTTTCTCAGCATCTGTGCCTGCAATTAATTTTTCAGGTTTGCGTGAGGAAACCTTGGCATACTAGATGGTCTTTATGTTGCTTCCTTTAAACAGGCAGTGCATTAAGAGTGGCTGGCCGTGTCCCCTGCAGACCTGTGCTGGGCTGCAGGGTTCCAGCACTGGGGGGCTCTTGTCCACAGAGGAGGCAGTCCCCACCACCACACTGCTCCCCTAGTCCAGGGTCCTTATCAGCAGCAAGTGCCAAGGAGTGGTGGAGGTTGGAGTGATTGCAGGGATGAAGCTGCAGAGGCCAGTCATGGGCTGCACCATTTGTTTTAGTTTTGGAGTCAGCTGTGAGAAGTGAAAGGTCTAATGGCTCTGGGGCCTGTGAAGCAGTTGATAAATATTTCTTTTTGAGGGTCTTCCCCTGTCCAAACGTGGGTGCATGAACTTGTGGCAACAGATGCCTGTTTTGCTGGGACGTGCCATGTTTGACGGAGTGGCCCATAAAGAGTTAGCACGAGTCTGGAAAGCAAGCATCGCTGTTTGCTATAAACAAACCTTACCAAAGTGCCTGTAATTGCAGTGTTAGAAGGTTGGCCAGGCCTACGTGGTAGCAGGGGAGGAAAATAATGCTTTTATCTGTTCTTGCAAACAGCTGGAGACAGATAAAAGGGGGGACAGTTTTAACCTAAGCAAAGATTGTGACTGTGTGCTTTCCTTTGTTCCTCAGTGCTTTCTGTTTTCTCCCTTCCTAGTTATATTTTTACTTGCAAATGAGAGTATGCATGGGATAGCTTCTGAATGTTTTTTCTTTTTTTTCTCCCTCTTTTTTTTTTTTTTTTTCCTTAAGGAGATAGCAGTTTCTCCTCAAACTCAAGTCCTGTGGCTAACTCTGCTTCAGAGGTATGCAAGGACAACACACTTTGTGCTTCATTACGCCTATTGATGGCAGCTTCCAGAACCCTGACACAAAGACCAGACAAACATCTTCCACAACTAACCATCACCGAGGGTATATTTTGCCATATTGTGATAGATGTAAAACAGTCCTGAAGCAATCATTTTCGGATTTTCCAGTAACACAGAATGCAACGGCATGAGCTAGAGAGAGAAAAGGATGCTATCTTACAAACAAACAAACAAACAAAAATCTTCTATAACTTCTTCCATGTACATGGGAGAAAATTTTCAAATCCTAGCATTCAGAATGACTAGCGATTTACACTGGCATTAATTAGACTAACTTACTGAGCTAGGTTCCCCATACAGTGCTTTGAAACTGTGGAAACTTTACTTAGTCGTTTCTAATTAAATGCCTTGAACTGATGTTTTGGTACAGCAGGAACATGTTATTTTGTTAGACTTTTCAATTGCTCTAATTCTTTAAGTCATACTGACCCAATAATGTATTGCTCCATCAGGGTGACTCATGCAGGCACACAGGCTCATCTACATGAGTTATTCCAGATCAGCTTTTCCTGATTAAATCTGCTGTGGATGCTATCAGAACAGAAATAGCTCTTCTGTTGTAAAACCTGTGTTACACCACTCTTTCCTTTTGTTGATTGCAATTTTTTATGTCTCTGTATGTTTTCAGTAGGGATAAAAAATAAGTATTACTTCAAATATGCTGACACCAGATGTTTTGCTTCTTTCCTTCAAAAAGTAAAGCGTAGTTGAAGCACATCACAAGCTGTATTGTCTACAGACTTCTCAGGTGTGCTTTATGGCAAGCCAAGATGTTTTCATAATGGTATCCCTACAATTTCAACACCTGAAAAATAGAGGCATGACTGTTTTCCTCCAGCTGATCTATTTGATATTTAATTGTCCTAAACTGGTACCTCCTTTTCAAAGTCTGTGGAAACACAGGCATAAGGATACAAACAAGTTTGTGGAAAAAAGTCAGAAGAGGACTGTTTCTGGTCTAATGTACACTACATGAAGAGTGCCAGTACCTTACTCTTTCCACTCAAGTCTAGGGTGTGGAAAGGAGCACTCTGAATCCTTTGCAGTATTTAACATGAATATGTTTTTACACATTGACTCCCTATAAAATTCTGTTAATGAATACTCAGATTCAAAGGCAGCCACAATATTACACCATTTGTTGGTGATGCATCATTCTCTGCATAACTGGATTATTGTCTCGGTTCACGACACCAATGAAATTAATCATAAAAATTTAAGAATTAAATATATTAAACTTTTACAAGTGATTAAGGATTTTACACATCAATAATGTCTTTTAAACCAACAAAATCATTAATCTGATTATTTCTGTGTGGTAGCTACATACTGAAAGAATGAAGGTACAGTTTAGGCTTCTCTTTTCAACTTTTTTTTTTAAACAAACATGTTTCTAGCTTCATATAAACCTGCATTACAAATGCAATTACACATTTCAAACATTTTTTATTTTACAGCCCAGAAATACAAATATTTAAACCATATATAAATCAAAGACAGGTTTCCTATAGAAAAAGTTAAGAGGTTGCTCTTTGCTGTCCTTTTAAAAAGAAAAGAGGAGCTCATATTTCTGTGATGTGAAATAAAATAAAGTAAACCACCAAAAGACAAATAAGTATCAGTTATGTGTTCTTAAGAAATGCACGCTCCCTGCCTAGGATTTTGCACATTACAATTTAGCTATAATAATAATAATAAAAACTGGAAGACTAAATTTTAGAGTTCTTCTGTATATTAGGGTTTAAAATATACCTACCCTTAAAACTCTTATCTCTTTGAATTTCAGATAGTTCATTCTACCCTGCCCTTTTCATACTGTTTTGTTACAGGATACAATGCAATGACAAATGGTAGATAAGAATTTTCAAGTTTAAATAAAGCCAAGCACAGAAGCTCTTCAGAAATGAAATCAGCTTTATTTGCTAAAATAGTTGTACTGTGTACAAAGGTAATCACTATAATTTACAATACTTAAGGCATAGAACATTGAAGGGTTTTTGCTTCCACTGGAAGAACAGTATTTTAGAACTAAAGAATTGTTAGAGTCAAACATCGACAGTAGTAATAAAATAATAATACAACAATAAATACTTCACATTAATATAAAACAAACTTACAACAATCCAAGCACTTCAGTGTTAACCAATACATCTTAATCTGGTTCCAAGATGTAGGTAGAATTGTCCTCTGTAGCTCACAGAAGAAAAAAGTTGCATGACTCATGGTGAAGGTTACATAAATTCTTTTTGCCCAGTTTCACTACTCCCAGCAGCAGAGCTGGAGGAGGATGGTGAGCAGGCAAGTGAGGGCAAAGGCTGTTTGCTGTAATCTTAGTCCATTAGAATATAGTCTGGTAATTTCCTCCTTTCCTGTTTTCAAGTCTTAAAAAAAAAAAAAAGAATAATATGGTTAATGCAAAGTATGTACATCTTAAAACAAAAGGATTTTCAATGTCCTTTGAAAGTCCTCTGACATCTCACAGGTACTTAAGTTAAAAGTATCAGCTATTAAAGCCAACTAAAGAGGCTATTCTCAGGGGAGAGATGTGAATAGAAGTCCCATCAATGACAGTTTGAGGAGCAACTGATAGCACTTATCAGCTCTTGCAGACATTAATCTCAGAATAATCAAAAGTAAATACCAAGAAAAAGCAAGAGCAAGATCTTCACAAGAGGTATGGACTCAAGCCTGCATGTAGCCTTTTAACCCTTCCTTTAACAAGAAGTGGCTTCCTTTATCAGCACAGGCAGAAAGCCAAACCCTCATGAATGTGAAAGCCACTTTAAGCCCCTGCTCAAAGAATGGGCAGATGATTCTCCACCGCTACCTTTATTGCATTTGTTAAGCTGAGCTCAAGAGTAGTAAGCAGTAGACTTCTTTTACTGAGCAGGTGAGGCCTGTTAGGTCTTTTGCTCCTGTAATGAGAAACAATAGGGCTGATTCCAAGGTGAACACCCAAGGGAACTGAGCATTTAACTCTTCTGAAGAGTCTAACTAGCAAGTTGGGTGCCACATATCAGTCAACAGAGAAGACTTTAAAGCAAAAATGGCTTTGGTGGTGTGGTGGTGGTGGTTTTGTGTGCATGAATGTGGTAGTTCGAGGGTGCAAGTAAATCTTGAAGCTATTTAAGCTTCAAGAAGTCTGTTATTTTCTTACCCTGCTAACTAGTGGTGTTGTCACAGCCAAAGGAAAGTGTACTACAGCACATGGTGGAATTAAGATATCAGAGATGGAGAAGGGCAATAATATTTTGCACTATCTTTGCCACTGGAGATAAAATAACATTTAATTCTTATTAGTCATCTCAGAGTGTTGAAAATATTCTGGATCTCAGTAGCCAGTTCTCTACGGAAAATCAGCAGGAACAAGGCACAAGAAGTACCTGTAAAGCAAACTTTCATTTTTATTCTAGCTGACACACTGTTTTCAAAACTACTCAAACTTTTATATAGGAATTTTCACAGAGTGATGCATAAAGAGTTGACATTTATTTAATACAGTGCATTTGAGGGGAGCAGGTGCTACTACTTTACACTGAGCAGGACTTTGGCTACACATTTTTTGTGGAGTGTGCTCAGTCTTAGAACTCTGTTTAAGACTATTTTGAAGATTAAGATACAGATCTTAAAGCAAGTTTCAGACTAGCTTTTTGCCATTTATATGTTAAGCAGTTTATGCAAGAAAATGCAAGCTTTCAGTACTTGTTTCTCTACTGTAATACTGGTTTCTACTTTCACCACACCAGCTTATGCTACCATTTTTAGTCTTTCCTCACTGACGAAACATTTTGGTATGTAGTTGTACAACTTGTTCTGGTTAAGTGGGAAGTCATAGACACGTGCAGGTTTTGCAGAATGAAGACATACTTAACCCTTGTAATTTTAAATTAAAATGGGGGAAGTTGCCTCCTGCACAGGATTATAAAGATCTCAAAGCATTTTATGTGATGTACGACAAAAGCAGCAACATTTTTTACTGTCTCAATAATGCATTCTCTGAAGCAAAGCAGACCACTCCAAAAGTCTAAATAGAGCACATACAGCATCCTCCGAGTACTCCACCTTTGCAAAATGCAATTCTGTTACCCACAAGATAAAAATGGTTGATTTAATTATATTTCTTACCACAGTTATCGTGCATTATTTCTGAGAGACAGTTCAGAGTACCATAGCCACACCGACACAGCCAACAGCCCTTCAACACCCAGGCACCATGGGCAATGCTGCCGCAGTTGCTGTCAAGGACAAGGTAGACATTTGGTACGTCCCTGATCCCACCACAGAAAACAACCATCTAGAGCAGCTTGCTCACTCTTTCTGGTTTTGGTGTGTTTTTTACCTTTGCCGCTCATCATGTTCACAGTACCTGCCAGTGAAATGTTTTAGGCAGGCACAGAAAGCCCCCAGTATACAGGTCCCTCCATTTTGGCAGCAGTGTCTGTTCAGTTTTTTACCTGCAAGACAATATTACAGAGGTTAGCAGGGGCTCTGAACCTCCCTTTTTCCTCACTTGTTCTCTTGGGTCTCTCCAGTTGCCAAAGGCTCTTAAGGATATCTAGGTTTATTGTCTTCAGAGACAATAAAATTATCTGCCTGTTAGGAGTGTTTGTTCAGTTAAGCCCAGTTTGTTTAGCTAAGGATTAAAAGCAAACTACTAGGGATTACAAGATGGTCAAGAAGCAATGCCTGGCCTGGCAAGTCATGTAGCACCAGCAGCATATATTCAAGTGAAATGTCTCACTTTGTCAGAGGCAGATTTCAGACACACCAAGACACGGGGCATTGTTCCCAGGAAGTAGTACTTATTTTTGAAGAAAGGAGGTTTTGTTACTGGAAAAAGTTGCTTAGTCTTGAGACAGGATGGAAACACTCCAAAGCTTTCTCAGAATTCCTGGCATCGAATACCAATATAAAACTTCATGTTTATGGGAAGAAGCATGTCTGTCCTTAATTTTTTTTTCTGTTAGTACTGTTGCTTTCAGACAGCTCAAATATTTTTTCCTTCATTAAGTAATTTTTGATCATGAAATACGGTAAATTTTTTTTAAAAAAGTATTCTAGGACAACAGCCGAACCATTACTGTGATGTAATATTTTTAAAAGCAACTTTATGGCATTGTTTAAATACATAATGTTACCTACTCTCTGTAATCCCCGTGAAAGGTACCAATGCCCTGGAATTCTGTTGCTTTCTGCTTTCATAACTCTGATTCATGTCACTGAGAACATTTATAACAGTTCGTTCGTTCTTGGGCTGCTGCTTTTGTGCTGTGGCATTGAGACTTTTCACATCTTCTTCATGTTCTTCTTTTTCATGGCCTTGGCAAGAAGTGCAAATATGGAAGAGAAAGGTAACTTGTAATGCAAATGGTGACATGCTTGAAGCAATGCACACTGTAAATATACAGGTGAAATGCAGGGGGCAGGAGAAAACACGAAATTTTCCTTACCTTTTCCTAAATGAACAGCCTGCCAGACCAGGGTCACAGTGAAAAGAATTCTACAGAAAACAGACAGCTGAAATAAATTTGTGCTAATATGACACAAACGCCCAAATGAAGATGGTGAGGGGGAAGGACCTTTTTCAAAGCATTATCAACTATTGTTAATATAAACTATAATTATGCTATACCAGCAGTAATTCGAATTAACATAT
>WKFP01014227.1:282560-347210 GCA_011057875.1 Pterocles orientalis
AAGAACAGGGACGTACATTAGGCTTGTTCCCAGAAAGCTATGGATTGCATACATTTATTGGTGGACGACCAGTCCAAAATGGTTGTTTTTTTTTCTGTGCATTTCTTTATGACAACTAGGTTGTTGCCAGCAGTCACAAAAGCAGCAAAAGCAAGAGGAAAACATTAGCCTTCACCCACAACTCCAGGTCCATTTGTTAATTTCAGCTTCTTGATTATCAACCAGAAAAAGTACTGCTAAAAGGAAAAGCGTCCTTGGCTAGAGAAGGTCCCTGGCAGCTCAGGCAACCTTACCTAACATGATTTCCCCAGCACATTTTCTTGCAGCCTGAAATACCCGTGAGACTCTCCAGGAAAGCTCCACAGAAGGGAAGAGGTCCAAAGCCCCTCACTGAAGGCGGTTGCATGCAGCAGTCCTCACACCATACGCAGCACCGAGAGGAGAAAGGAAGATGGATGAAATTTTTTCTTTCTGTCCAGCTTATAACAACGCCCAAAAGACATAGCTCCTAACTGTACTGCTTTCTGAGCTCTCACTGGCGTCCTGACAGGCAGGGGCTGTCTCTCGGAGCTGGGACTCCCAGGCCTGACCCCGATTTACATGCACTGCTGAAGGGTGGAGCAAAGCGCGGGCATCTACTGCTGGGGGAGATTTAAGGGCCCATGACCACAAAAAAAGCCCAAGCCCGGAAGATCTCAGCTCCTCTCAGTTCATTTCTTAACATAAAAAACTTTGTACCACTACATACTGTATGGGGAAGAAGAAACTGTTCTGCCGAAATGCAGTAGGTATATAACAAACTGCAGCAGATATATAAAGAAGTTTAAAAAAGCCTCAACTCGACATATGTGTCTTGGGTCTACTAGGACTTTCCACAGGGGGCTCTACTTTATGAAATTGTACCACTTTGCAGCACAGGTAATCCTTAGAGCTTGCATTAGAGATTTCTACCAAAAGTGTTACAGAAAGCAGTATAAGGTTTTTGACAGAGGTTTGTTGTCTCACAAGAGCTGTTAATAGAATCTTGAAATACCTTTTGAAGTTTTTTACTACTAGTAAGATTAGAGCCATTAGTGAGTATTCATAGTCTGAGTCCATGCAATGTTAGCAGATACCTAGATTTGATTTACCATGTGTTCTGAAATGGGCTAGGACAACTCACGCAACTTTACTATGGCTCAGCAACATCATCAAAAAGATGTGCATCTGGACAGTGCTAAAAAAGCAGCTCTGGGAAGTAATTTCTCAAATGGCTGTACCTGTACCCCAGAGCGCACATGGCCTTTAAGTTGTAACAGGAAACTGCAGCAATACAGCTGTGTCTTGTTTGGTGGGGGGGCATGTAGAAGAGGAATGCTTTCACCATGCCAGTGCAAATCAAGATGGTACAGCCCAAACCATTCTGTGATTCTATGATTCTATGATTCTATGAAATTGCACCTCAGCTAGATATATGATCACACTAGACATGTCAGTTAGACCTACAGTGAAGAAATAGCTGTACTGGCTAAAGACAGTGTCATACCTTGTTGTTTGTAACTCCCTGTGGCTCACACTTGTCAGCTTTGCCCTATCTAAACTGATGGTTTGGAAGCTGTGAACACTCCCCCACCTGATTTGGTGAAAAGGTTGGATTAATTTACAAAGAGAGCTGTCCAAATTAAGTCAACCTGCTTGGCACTGAAACAGATGGAGAGTCTTCCGAGGACATAGTCTTTCAAGTCTGCTGTGGGGACATTCATATCCAACAAGAGGATAGAAGTGCTTGGCTGGAGTTGTGATATGGCTCTTTCTTCAGGGAACGCTTATAGGGAGTGCTCTGCTGGACTACATCAATCTTAGTGGAGAAGGCATTCTCGGTGCTAGTACAACTGTTGACTCCAGTTGATCTAAGCTCAACTGTTTTCCTGTAAGTGTAGGCTAACTCCTTTCACTTCATGGTAACTTGTTTCATAGTGTGTTTTACCTTTGTTACTAGTTTCAGCTGACTTAGATGAAGCTATTCGTGTTCCAGATTTGTACCAAAGTACCATGTCTTTTGGAATTGAGAGTGTATGATGTATGTTTGTGTGTAATTCAGCTAAATCGGTGCTAGAAAAGCTTAGAGGCTAGCACTTGTGGGTAAGGGATTTAATAGGAAAGATGTTATGATAAAAATCATATCATGTTAGTTCAGGAAGGGATTTTGTTTTTCCTGTCTTAAATAGGAACTGTTTTGAAGAGACAGATTACTCTCAGCATTATGTTGCCTACCTCTACCTGCTGTGATTCAAGAGAACTTCTAAACTAAACATGTGTTAAGGTTTAGGTGCTTGCTTATCACATGTGCTCAAGTACTGTCATGACAACAGATGCTGTTGTGAATTAAGACTGTAAGAAGTTTCACACAAAATGAGAGAAAGGTTACTTTTGCATGTATTCACAAAACATGTATGGGTTTTTTATCAACATATGAAAATGTTTACTTATGGAAAATATTTATAATCCAAAAAACTCTTGCTTTTGAGTTCCCTAGGTGTGTAACAGGGTTGTATTTTGAGTCTAAAAAGAACAGCTGTAGTTACATTTTTTTCACTGTTTTGTTACTATATTAGGAAAAAAATATTAATTTTCAGTTTAGTCTAACAGGTAGTATCACTTTAAGTTACAATATTGAGATGCTGGAACACCGTCATTGAGCATCTAGTTTGTTGGTTTTCCCTTTCTCATAGATGGAAGGCAGAGAAAATAAGCTGAGTTAAGTATACACAACAACATCACACATACTTTTTTTTTTTTACTAAATGCAGTGTCAATATATTTCTTCTGGAGAGCTTTTCTATGTACAGATTCCAAGCCCTATACTGCAAAGTAACTTTCAAAATGGGGTTGCTGGCAAGGAACTATTGATCAATTTTCACACCCTGTGCCATTTGTTTAAGATCAGAAGTCAACCCTGTAACCCCAAGAGCTAACAGCCTGGGGAACTGTAAACCAGTTGGTAAACATTTCTCACTGTGATGCCTTGTTTCTTCCTTCCTTCTCCCTACAGCCTCACCAGCAAGGCACGAGTAGAAATGGGGACACCGTAAATTGCTTAGATGCTGCTGTTGCCTGACTGCTCCATAGAGGAGAGATTGGTGTGACACTGTGGAAAAGTGCTGCTGTTTGTTGTTGACAGAATCTGCCTGAAAGTGATTGTTTCTGCCCAGGGATTTGCGAGGAGCTCCAGTAAGGGCAGACGCACCCCCTTTATCAGCTTCAAGTAAGATAAGAGTGGAGCCAACCAAAGAGCTGGTCCCGAGCATTTCAGTCAAGCTTTGCGTACACAGGAGATGGTTAACCATTAGTTGGGGGCCTTCAGTACTGTTAGTTCTGACAGCAGGTCAAGTAGCCTCTACAGATAAGTGTGGTAGGAAAACATGGTGTTACTTTATTAGTCCACATAACCCCTCTTGGGCTTATCCAGGGAATGGCAGGTCTGTAGCCTGAATCTTCTGGCACTGTTTCCCAAGATGAAATGTGGATAATATATACTGATTTTTGGTATATTAGTGTTTCGTACCAACTGTTTTCCTGTATAGATACAGTGTTTCTGAGAGCTTCAGGAACAACAGGTGCTTAAGGACTGAAGGTAGTAATAGAAAAAAAAAAAAGAAACAAAGATGAGGAGAATGTGGGTGTTCCTGGCTTCCTGGGATCTGTGCTGAGTATCCTGTATGGGGACATGCAAAGTTCAATGATGGCCAGTGCAGCCAAAGTGTCTGCTGATGAGAAGGATTTAGGTCCCCAAATTCCAGCTTGAGGCTAGGACCAGATCTCTAAACAGATCAAGCAATGTTAGTTTGGTTATGCAGAATATGGTGGGAAAGAATGGAAACCAGTTATCCCTCCTGGACATTTATTGAGATCTTGGGAATGGAGACTTCTGTTAAACAAAGCTGTTAGTCTGGGTGACTTACCACTTCTCTGAGGAAAGGACAGACCCCAGGCAGTCTAGGCTAGGATCTCTCAGAATGTTCTAAACTCACTAAATGGTAAGGATCCTGGATGGAAGGACCTAATACTAATCAGACTGAGATTTTTATTTTTATTTATTTTTTTGTTGGCTACAGCTGCTGCTAAGTCTTCTGACAGATACTCAGGCATTCTTGCTTTCTAAACACTACATAAAACTTAAACACAGTTGGACTGGATGATTTTTAGGGTGTCACAGAACTTCCTCCCCATGGGCTGATCAGATCAGCTCTTACTACTGTCAGGATTTTCCTGTAGCATCGCGTAGGGTTTGCAGTTGTTGCCTCTTCATCTATGTGTATATATGACGTGGAGATCATACACAGGCGCCAAGAAGCTGCCCTGGTTCATGTGGGCACTGTAAATGTCCCGAGCAGCTTTTTTTACTCCAGACCAAGAATCACTTACATTGGGTTACTTGGAATCTGCCACTAATTGAGGAAGTAAGAAGCAGGAAAAGAATATCATCCATACAGTGACTGGAACCAGTTTCACTAGTGCCACAGGTTTGTGATCAACTTAAGCAGGATAAATGGCTGCTGCTGCTAACAGGATGAGTCCCCTTCTGTCTTACACTGTTGGCTATTTGTTCATACAGCCTCCCTCACATTGCCATTACTGTTGGTACGGACATGAGTGAGCTGGAGCAGGGAGTTTATCTGAATGAAAACTCAGCTGCCAAAAAAAATGTGGTTAGTTTTCAGCTGGATCAGTTCCCTGATGTGGTTTGCCACAGCAGCACTAGTGCTAGCAGAAGCAGGAGGCAGGGATAATCCATGGCCATGTGATGGTCAGCCTCTCTCTTTGTAGAGGAGCTTATTTATACCAGATTAAACTGTAGAATTTGTAAACAGATTTCAGTTCATAAATTTAAACTTGTGTTCCCCTCCCTAGGAAATATACCACAGACAGTATATCAACATGATAATGATACCACCTTCTATGGTCTCTTCCTATTAGTACTAACAAAAAGGAGTAGAGCAGTCATCCCTCATCTCTCTGACAGCGCATGGATGAAGGTTGGTACAAACAAGATGGGAGTGGTATTACCAAATCAAAGGAAACGGCTACAGTAGTCTCTTGGAGATGGAACCTTACGCAGATGTCATACAAAGATATAATGCTCTGTCGCAGACTGAGATAGATTTATGTAATAAAACTAGCCTCATAACAGGGCATCCAATAGGTTTTCTTTCTGCTGAGTCTAATGGTTAGTCATTAAACGTTATGAAAATAATCAATACAACAATGAAAAGGTTTTGTAATGAAAATAATGTAGTTTATGTCTGTTGTGTACAACAAAAAAAAAATCTGACAGTACACAGGGGAAGTGATAAGAAAATACTGGTTATCTTCCTCTGAGGGAAGGGTTCTTTGGCTAACAAATCAACACAAACACCAAGAGACTGCAAAACTGAGACTTCTTTTCTTCTTCTTCAAATAAAAGAAGTTGTAGTATTTTATTGAAGAAAAAGGAACTACTGAGGAAAAGTATGTTTTGCACAATTATTTATTTTGAAGTTCTAAAAGATGATGCTTTTAACCACCCCAGGCTCTGCAGAGAACCAGAAAGAATTTTTGTGGAGTTAGTAGTGCTGAACTCCACTATATTTTTGGCTGGATGCACTTTTCCACATGCTATTAACTGTCTGTCTCTGTCTTGTCCACATTCAGGAAGCTGTATCAACATTTTAGGTTTAAGAATGGACTCTTTGGCTGCATAAATCTTGCAAAGTCTTGTATTGTCTTACTAAAGGGCCAACTGAGGACACAGTGAAGCCATGCACTCAAGCTATATCTTTCTTGCAAAATTACCTAGTCATCTATCTGAAAATCTGTCTTTTCCATATACAAAACTCAATTGCTTGAGTTTAATGACATATTTTGACTTGGCTCAGCAGTCTTGTTTGATGCTGTCACTTGAAACCAGAGTGAAATTTTCACTCAGTCAGGTGATCCTCCCTAGCAGTAAAGACAGAAAAAATTCAAAGGTATAACAGCTGTCAGGTGCTTCCCCTGCTGTTTTCATTCAGAAGTATTGCAGTCTGACATAGCCTGCTGTAACAGTGCTGCAGTAACATCTGACCCCAGAAAACCTTCTGGGTTTATGTGGCATGATACAAACTAGGAATTTCACAGCAGCTTTGAAGGAGTCCCAGATGAAGTGGTGATCCCACAGCCTAATTCAGGGACAGGGATGCATATTGCAGGTGGTTGTGGGTGGAAACCCCTGCATAGAACTTGCCTTTGACCTTCAAGTTATCCAAGGATGATGGCATTTCTTTAAGATGAAGCTACATATTAAAGCTGACCCAATATTAGAAGGCTAATTCCCCAGTCAGGCATATGCTGAAATTTGCACTGGTTCTAGTGGCATTGGATATCTTACAGAGCTGAATCCATTTGTTAGCTTGGAATAAACCTATCTACCTTTTTTCCTGGCTAATTTTCTGATTTATTAATTGCAGCATCTTAGCAAGAGGTCCCGTGAGCACTGGAGATGATGTGAGGGGTGAAGGAATGTGTGGCTGGGAGCTAGGCATTGAAGGAAGGAGGTGGGCAGGACATCTTTTCAGGTGTTATGTGCTATTAGATCAACCTAAACCATAGCATCTTGTTTAATCCTTTTTTTTTTTTCCCTCTTTGAATTCACTGTTTCAAATACAAAGTAGAAAGCAACTTGTATATATATACAGAGTAAGCAGTTTATATATATATACATAGAGTCATCTTGCAAAACTGGATATTGGGTGATGAGTTATGGGTAAGGAACAGGTCTACATTTCTTGGAGAGCTATCCTTGTAGGCACCAGGATTGCTGGCAAAAGTGAAAGATCCAGTGGTTATTTTAATCTATGATAATAGCAGTTAAATGTTAGTATCAATTAAAATAGAAACAAAACACTATTCCATAATTTATACTGTTGTCAGCCATCCAGGCCTTCCTTTTGTCTCCAGCCTATTGTTCCAGTTGAGGGCTCCTGTCCAGCCTCAGGGTTCCAGCTCAGCCCTGGCCAACAATTCAAAATGTGCTGCGTGTGTCACTGTTTGCAGATGGCTTGTGCTTCAGGTTGCTTTTCTGCGAGGAGTGCATTGAAGTTGAACTTCTGTCGTAACAATGACTTCATTTCTGCTCCATACTAGCTGGGAGACTGTGTGAATGTCACTGGAGCTGCAGAGGTCAGAGTCTCTAAAACACATCTGTATGCCAGAGGTGGCACATATGTAATGACACTTGGGGAAAGCTGAATTTGTAAAACAGAGGCCAAATTTTAATATCTTCATCCAGGCACTTAGAATAGATTGCCACATCAAAAGTCAGTTTTGAAAGTTTCTAACCTGTGTGGGTGCTAAGGGCAGTCTGTGAATGGCTGCTGAGAATAAAAAAATTCCACGATAAAGAACAAACTAGCAATGCCATGAATGAAGTCTGGAATATATGGGTTATTTTAAGCAATTAGATTGCACATGCGGCTACAGAAGGAAAGGAGCCATCTCTCTTTCAGTGATGGTTGACTCCAGTGTGCTGGAGGGGCTCTGTGCTGACAGTGGGCTTAATATGGGAGAAAACAAAAGCAGCAGTGGGATCTGTACAGATGGAGTTGTGCTCTTAGGGACAGAGCACATCTCAACATATGCTTGACTTGCAGATTAGCCTTCTGACATAATTTTTCCCTTCTGGTTTTGGGAAGAGTGATTACAGATTTAAGGAAAAGTTACTAGTATAGTTCCGTAGTCTGTTACTAAGTGTTTGCAAGGAGTAAAATTTTCTCTCAGTTATGAGTGACATAGCTAATTATGACAAACCCCGCTTGATGGCATTTGCTCATTGAGAATGGAGAGAAGTATTGTGAAAACCCAGTTTTCTGGTTACTCTGCAGGTTAGGAATAATGTTAGAACTGGCATGGTAGGACAGTCACTCTGCTAAAGAAACCCGTGGTTGTGGTATGAATGCCTGAAGACAAGAGGGTAGAAATAGTCCAAGTCACCTAACACGGGCATATTATGAGCAGTTATATTAACAGTGTGGTTGCTCTAACATAAACCATTATGAACAGGAATTTGCAGAAGTCAGGAATGGTAAATTGATAGAAGATTTTTCTGGAACATGAGGTTTTACTTGATCATAAGAACTACGAAGAGCACAAGACAGGATGCCAACTTCAGTTTCACACCATGATACACATATGTATATTGGTACAAATGTAATTTTTTTGGCAGAGAAGATATATATTGGGTCTGGCTGAGATGGAGTCAGTAACCCCACAACAGCCCTCCCAGTGCTGAGTGTTACCCTGGCAGCTCGCAGGGTGTTTATAACACAGCTTGGGAGGGGCGGAGCCGGGACAGCTGACCCGGATTGGCTGTTCCATACCATGTGACCTCAGCTCAGCCATAAAAGCCCAGGGCAGGGAGGAGGGGGGCATTTGTTACTGTGTTTGTCTCCAGGAGTAGTTGCTACACATGCTGAAGCTCTGCTTTCCTGGGAAGTGTCTGGACATCACTTACTGAGGGGAAGTAGAGAATAACATCTTTGTTTACCTTTTGTTTCTGTGCATGGCCTTGGCCTTTGCTTTAATTAAGCTGCTTTTATTTTGACCCACGAGTTTTTAATCTTATTCTTCCCCTTTACTTTGCTGAAGGGGGAGTGATGGAGGGGCCTGGTGGGCACCTGGTATCCTGCCAAGGTTAAACCACCAGAAGCTGATTTTTATGAGCTTCCTGTCTTGCTCCTCTTCTCACAGACTTCTGTCTCCTCAGTTGTGCTGCCCAAATCAATCAGGTCATCATTCATAGAAGAAAAAAGTTTTGAATTTCTAAATATTTCATTGAAATTTGTGCCTTTTACATATTAAACACAGAGGGCAGGCTCACAAAAAAGTTGAATTGATGTAACTGTATTTAAATGAAACCTTCTCCCATGTGCTCAGCTCCTCTGAATACAGCACACCTGAATGACTGAAGAAGAAAACCAAACTTCTGTAAATATAGTGATTTTTTTTTTTCAGTGGTGTTTGCTTGTATCCACGTGTAGGTGTAAAAAAAAAAAAAAGTTCAATCAGTCTAATATATTACCGCTATGTCCTCAGTCTTCAAGGGATATAGAGGCCTGAAAGGAGAACACGATGTGTGTGCATTTTGTTAACACAGTTTTCTTTGGCTAAAGATGAAAAAGAAATAGGGAACTCTAGTGAACAGTAAACTTCATCCCAGGCAATGACAGCAGAGAAAATATCTGCAAATTTGGTATGACTTCACAGCTTGAGATGAGTATGTGTTTAACATTTATAGTGAAACTTGGCCTGGCTTAATTCATTTCAGCTGGTGCTAAATGGATGCTCTGGGAACACTTATAAACTTCCTCTTTAAGTGAAAATCTACCATTTTCTCTGTTAAATCTTCCTGTTTTTACTGGGGCACAGATTTCCATGGGCCTATGACAGTTTTTCATTTGGAAAACTGCTCTTCATTTCTACACTTAAAAATTGACAAGAAAAAATTTTTTCTTCTTTTAGTAAATTGTGTTGATGTTTCTCTAGTGGTATAAATTTTTTTCCACAGCCCTTTCCCTGGTTATGTGTGTATTTGTAGTAGGTTAAATCTATCCAACAGAACAACTTTTGGTCACAAGAATAAAACCAGAAACATTTGTGGGAGAGGAGCACAATCTGTGACCTGGGTGAAGGAACCATGTTATGATATATCCTCTGATGTATGGAATTGTTGTGTTAGCTGGGGACAGTGCTTGTGCAGCTGTGGTAATGTCACGCATGCAGCCCTGTCCACTGCTCCTACAGTGACAAATCTGTATTTGCGTGCACGTGTCTTATGTGCTCTTACCAAAATTATGGCTGCCATCTATAAACAACGGGAAAACATCTGGCAAGTTAATTTGCAAACTAGATGCAGAGCTACATTAATGAATATTTAGTCTAGCACTGCTTTCTGAGACATATTTTAACACCCAGATAATGATCTATCTGATCCAATGCCCATCTACGCAATCCTGACCTGGAATGACTACGTCACAATAATTTATGTGTCTGGTCTTCACTGTGATTCTACTGTGAGTAAACTGTCTCTATTTAGCTTGTGTTTTCCCTAAAAGTACCACAAGTAAGTATATACATATCTGTTGAGGTGAAGCCACACTATGTTAACTCTGGATGTTAGTCACTGGCTGGAATTCTGCAGAGCTGCATTCACCCCATGAGGAAGGGTTGTACCCCTTCTTCAGCCCTGTGCAGGTATTGGAGGCTAACCTCTGTTCTCCTGCACACAGTAAGTATCAAAGTGAGTTTACTTTCCTCCACTTGTGCAAAGGAGGAAAAGAACTATGTTGGGGATCATTTTGCTTTTTTCGGCTCTTCCTGCACCGAATGAGCTGGAAGATTGGCAGGAATTTATCACAGTGGCTGAAGGTTCATCAGGATGTCCCAAGGCTAACCTCTCACTGATTGATAAAGCTTGCACTTTATGTCTCTGCTGGGCACTTCCACTGTTCAATTTGGCAGCTGTCAGCCTTATCATTATCCAGGACTCTGTTGGGATAAGTACAACCAAATACTGACAAGTAAGAAACTCTCTGCTCCATTACACCTGTAGATCGCCAGGTGCTCAGAGTAACTCCTAGCTTCATGGTTTTAAGTTAACAAATGAGAAAAGGAGAAACAAATATCTACTTTTCGAAGCACTGATCTACCAACTACTTCTTCTACTTGATAAGCCTGTTCTTCAGTCTGGTTGTTTTTCTTTCTCTAGCACTGAAACTCTCTATTATCTCTCTCTCTCAAACTTGCCCCAGTGCTAACACTTTAATGCGGCTGGATGTACCACTCACCCAGTTAACCTTTCCTGGATGTTCTGTTTCCTCCTTTCACAGGCTTGTGCATGGAAAAGCAGATGTTGGTGCATGCCTGTGCTGCAGAGGAGCATGGCCAAGTGGAGACAAGCATCAGTTCTCAGTGTACAGGGTTAGATTGACACTGTGATGTGTCAATCTAACTTTTCATTAGTAGCCGACAGTTTTGGAGCATTAGGAGCTTCAGGGAAGCACCTATAACTCTCTGGAGATCAAAGGGCCAGAACAATATCTCATTTTGTATGAACCAGTCGTTTCAATGAGCCATGCTACATCTGTTCTCTTACATCCACCCTGTCACTTTCCTGCAAGCAGGAGACTTTATGTATGTTTACATTAACAAAGTGGAATACCAAGCATATTCAAGAAATATTTTAAGTTATTTGGTATTAGAGGATTTTCTTGAAGGTTTTTTCTTTTGCTCTGCAGACTTTGCATACCTCCCTTCTCCTGCAACTGTGAAAAGACTCCTTGTGCATAGATTGCCATCTCAGACTCTGTCTAGAAACTCTTAGGACTGGGTTGCCATATTAGACAATAAGAGTTGTCTGATGAAGAAATTACACTGAAAAAAACCCACACAGGGACCACTTTAGTGACACAGAAATAAAAGAGAACATAATGTATACCCCACAAAGGAGACCTTTGAGAAACCAGGGTGGGAAAGCATATAGGCTGTATACAGTACTGTAACATGCACTAAGTGTAGTTCATTTGTCTGTTTTAGGTGAGTGGTGCTCAGACCACACAGGGCAATGCTGGCATGGGTGGCATTACTGTTGCAGGTTTTTTTTTTGTACTACAGGTTTGCACTATGTGTCAGTGCAGTTCTGAGCAGCTAGATTTGCTGGTGTGATGCTATTGTGGGACAACAGAAACTGAATGCGAGCTTTACTTTGCCTGAGCATGAAACTGTGAGCTACAACCTCCTGGCTTCTAGTCCAGCTTAAATTTCTGTTTTGTAGAGACCTGCCTGTGAATTTGTGCCAGAAAAAGGGAGGTAGATGCATAAAGATTTTGCAGCAGAGGTTATTTTTTCACTCTGATCACTTTCTCCTATCTAGTTTTCAGCATAACCTCCCAAACACTTTAGTAACATGTCTGAGAGGAAGGTGTACACTGCTGTGGAGACTGGAAGAAGAAGAGGAAGTGGGAATACTGTGAGTTGTTATTGCTTCTGAAAGGGGATTTGAACCTTGAGTAAAAAGTAAAAGAGGTAACGATCACACCCACATTGAAAAATGATCTATTGTCAAAAATTCAAATAAAGGGTTGGTTGTACTGTTTTAAAAGCAGAGTCCTACTGTCAGTATAGCTTATTCTGTGTTAAGGTTTTACTCTGTCAGAAACTATGTCCATTCCCAAGTGTCCATTTAGCCAAAAGAAGACCCATCTTTGGATGCAATGAAAAAAAAATTAAAATGCTCTGTCTTTATGCCAGGTTGAATTTCTGGGCTCTCATAGACATAGCCTCAGGCAACCATTCTACGAGTCTGACAATGAGGATGTCATCCCGTAGCTATGGCTGGTTAGAAATGTTGACAAATTGGAAAAGGCCTGATGTCCAAATGAGGTGCTGTGGAAATGTATCGTTTTGACAGAGCATTGTTCAGGAGCAGGGACTCTTCCTCAAAAAAGGGAAATAACTTGACAGTTGTAGCTCTCAGCTGGGATTTGTGAGACCTAGGTTTGATTTCCTACTTTTTCCGATGTAGTCTAAGGAATAGAGTTGGGTTTTCACAAAAATCTAATTTTAGTGTCCTACCCAAAAGTCTATTAGCTATTTCAAAGCCCATCTCTGTTCATCTGTTTCTGGCTTCCTCTGTCTTTTGCGTCTGGCAGATTCTCTTTCCAATTTTCAAGAAAAAAAAAAAAAAAGGAAAGCCTTGGCTTTATCCTGATGCAAAGCAGGAACATGTTTTACATCTCAACATTTGCAAGACAGAGAATCAATTTTCTGCCCACCTCTGTCTGGAATGTAATTATGGCAATTTTAATATATTTAGCTTTAATTCTTATTATTGATCCTTGTATTGACCCATGTCTGCTTGTTATTATGTAAACTCTGGCAAAGAAACTGATAGAAAATAACAGTTATCAGGTGGCATAAATTATTTTTTTTCTCTTTTGAATGGAGATGGAAAGAGGTTTCTCAATGTTTCTGCAGCAAAAATCCAAACCTCTTTGTTGTCTTCACAGTCCGCAAAGCAACCTTTGTTTTTCATTTGATTGCAAGCCTTTTCTAACTCTCACGTTCACACTAGGTAGCTAAAAAAGTTGCTGTGGCCTAAAAAGTGAGAACTGGTGGCAACATAAAGCCAAAAATAAGTTCTATGCCCATTTTGGAATCAGAATGTAGAAAATAAGCCTGCAAAGGGCACTGTATTGTCAGCAGTTATTTCCATAATGAATTTGGTTTTGTTTTTCAAGTATTAAATTCGAGTTAACTGCTTTTCTGAATGGCTGCATAAATCAGGGGTGGAAAGGAGGTAGGATATAGTTGCTCAGACTGTGGGCTTACATCTGATGTGTGGTTTGGCTGCATCTAGGCCATTTCTGAGCTTCTTCATTTCTGATGTCAGAGCATGTCTGGCATCCAAGGCATACATAGCACAGTACTTGGATTCAGTTTGTTTTAGCATGCTTTGTGCATAATTTAATGGGTTATGGGTAGATTGTCTTTGTCAAGCGCCTTGGCAGATTATTTCTCCTGCATGGTCAACATGAAAAAAAATGATCACTTAGCTGTATTTTTATCTACTGATTTTAAAAAAAAGTAGTGATCATGCTGTGCCCATGTATGCAGTCATGACAGACAGTTGTTTGACAGAAATGCAGAGCTCTTTTCTGGGTTTGTCAAAACCGGTTCTTCCCACAGAAGCTAACTACAATTAAACTTGTTATTTGCGCAGATTTACATTTTTTCCTTCATTTTATTCTGATAGAACTACCTAATGCAGACAAAGTTATTGTCTCATTAATACCTAGCAATAACATGTCAACCTGTTCATATTCATGGTGGAAGTGAAGGGCTTCGATACAAGCAGTGTGTTGCAATCACAAGGAACAGAACAGAAGTAAGCCAGGTCACATCCAGGGACAGATTTAAAGGAAGGGTCTTTCTTGGTGCTCTTATTTTGGTGTTGCTGCCAGTTCTTTCTTCTGATTCCACGTGCAGATGTGGGGAGGTGGAAGGAGGCGAACTGTAGTGCAACGCAGCAGTTAAAGAACATGCTGTTCTGTCATGCAACTGCTGTGCATTAAGAAGATGGCCAAGGCTGTGCCCTTTTGGTGCTGGGGCTGCATCTGGCCCTGGGTTTGTGTTAGGCAATGTTCCTGGGCAAAACCAAGAATGATGCCTCAGCTGTGAGTACTGGGACAATTACAGGCCACAGCTCCAATATGAGGCTGGAGTAGGCACAGCTTGGGTCTTTTCTCACTGTACTAGGACACGACAAATTGTGAAAACAAGGCTCAGAACTTCTTTCTCAAACTGCATGGCAAATTAAAGGATGAAATAATAACAAAAAACAACAGAAGCTGTCAGGAGAAATGAGGGATGATATTTGTTTGGAAGTTTAGAAAAAGGGTTTAAAGACAAGACTACAGGTGATGAAATGAAATCTAATCTGTTTTCCTCTCTGCAGGACCTCTGGACTGGAGTGTAATCTCTGTTACTGTCATATTGCTTTCCAAGAGTGGAGTTTTAAAACTAACTCTTGTTAATTAGTTTGTTTATTTTGCAACCACCAGGCTTCTTGGCTTCCTTCAGGAAAGATCTGTCAGTTGTGCATTTGGTGAGTGTGCATGCACATAAGCTCACTGATCTTTACTGTTATTGACAGTAAACTTCTAAAATTTTGAAATCCATTTGGAAAAGAGTGGAGGGAAAAATCTTCCTTGAAGTTAGCACTTATCATTTCACAGCTTTTTGCTTTTGTAAATTGTTGTTTGGATAAAACAAAAGATGATAAATACTGTGAGAACAGGGGGAAGAAGGAAATTTAAATATCTTGTTAGAAATTTGAAAAGTTTATGTACAAGTCTGGTCATGCAACTTTACTTCCGCAGTCTATAGATTTCTTGGAGGTGCCCAGGTTTGTGGTTTGGTGCTTTTTTCGTTTGTTTGTTTGGGGTTTTTTTTGGGTTTTTTTGTTTTTTTGTTTTATTTTTTTCCTATCAGAGAAATAAAGAGGTGCAATAGAAACAAGTTGCAAAGCCTTGGAACTCTTTTGAAACAAGCCTGTTGTTTTCTAGGCAACTGCTCTTGGGAGAAGTGAGCATAGGCCTAAGGAAAAAGTGGGATGTAGTTTGTAGAGGTTTTTTCTTCTTGCCCTTTCAGCTCTGAGGCTACTTCTCATATCCATCAGTCTGAGTTGAGAGGGAGCCCAGGATGAACACAAAGACAGGAGGAAAACAGGAGAGGTGCTGCCCCTTACACATTTTGTAAGTGCCTTTCTTTCTCCTTGAGCCTGGTTTGTCCTGCCAAATCTTATGTGTGGAACGTGTCTTTTATTGTAATAATCTTCATGCTGTACTTGGGCACTCAGTTTAAAAATCTGAATTCACCAGGCTGTCAGGTTTTCCACCCACGCAGCCCTATACAGCCAATGCCTTGTAAAGCATTTTGCTCTAAGCCATGACTTCCCTGAAAGTGGGGACACCAAAAATTTGAGGGTTGATTAATAATATCCTCTTTTCCTAAATGAGTTCAAATTAAATCAGTACAAAATGCACGTTGCCTTTGATAACCTATTATCTAATGTGAGGTACAGACAGGTTCATATGTAAACTATTACCTTATGGAATTGAAAATTATTCTTTTATTTCAGCAGAGGGCAATGAACTTCACATTCACTGCATAATCAGAACAAGTATCTGTGCAATTACTGTGAAACAACTACTACGTGATTATTTGTTACACACCTTTTAGGGCTCCTACATCTTTGTGTGGAAAATTACTGCTCAAAGTATAAGCAGAGTGAGTGTAAAATACCTGGGACGCACTAACTGATCTGTGTGGTGGGTGGAAGGTATAGTGAGTAAAATTCGCCCGTGCCACATACAGGTAAAGGATAATGGATTTGGGCGTGTGCATATCAAGGATGTCCATACCTCCTGGAATCCTGTCATGCTACTACTCCAGCTGAGGTAGTTACAAAGTATTCAACAAAATGCCCAAAGCCTGTGACACTAGTTTGTTCCTTCATAGGCAAAGGTTCTGCTTGAATGTCTCTTGTGGCCGAAACTCCCCTCAGCAGCTCATCTGTTGGGGTTACCAAGGTAGCTCCTGCTAGAGCGTGAGCTACTGCCTTGCCTAGTCAAAGGTTTAAGACCTCCTTGATGCGGTAAAAGAGTTGAAAGGCTTTCTGTTAAACGCTGTCAGAAATAACAAAATCTGTACTAATAATGCAAAAAGATGACTGAGTCTGGGATATGCTGCGGCTACATCAATGAGAAGAAGCTGTAGCAAGGTTATTAAAATCCGCAGAAAAGCAAAAGGTCTGTTTTCAACTTTTCTTTCTGTCCAGTCTTAAGGCAATGATCGTCTCCTTTCTGTGTCTATAGGGATAGGATGAGACACTGTAAGACTGTGAGGCAAAAGGACAAATAACTTGCTGTTTTAAATACCAAGGGGTACTGAGGGACTTCTAATACTCTTCTGCTTAATTTGCTCCTGTAAATAACACATAAGCTTGGATGTTCAGAGTGCTTTCCTAGTTTAGAACTGCTTGTGTGTCATGAGCTGTCAGATTCAACACACTTGATCTGTATGACTTATGTGCACCTCCTTTCTGAACATTTTATTGATGAGAGTTATTACACCAGAGTTTTAGACAGTAGGTGGCTGGAGACAGATCTTCTAGCCCAAGGCAATTTAAACTCATGTCTCCTAGATCTGGTTAGAATGACCTTACCAGATAACAACAGGCTAAATTCATAGCAGAGAGGGGGACTAAACTTGTAAACTGCTCTTTTGAAGCTATCTTCCTATGTACCAAAAAGCCCCATGGGCTATAGAGAACAGGAAGCATAAGTCTGTACTTCTTGTGCAGTAACAGATGTATGCATTTTTGTCTCAACTATCTCTATGTAAATTGGAAAGAAATCTGTAAATGGAGACTGGCAGCCCAGACCTCTGCCTTGAAAATGAGTGCACTTAACACCAGAATAAATCAAAAGTACAACACTCTAATTTCTGTCTAGTCCACTGTGCTTGTGTGCTCGCACAGCTTCTGTAGCAGCAGGAAAGGATGCCCTTGCTGAAACTGAAATTTTAACGTGGTGCTTACAGCTCTCGGATTGGGCGTAAGAGAGGTGAACAGGAGTTGCTCACACTGTTAAACAGATTTTCTACTTCTAGATGAGCAGCTGTTTGTATAAAGATGCATAACAGCTCTGAATAAGAAAATTATTTTAATTCAGTCAGCTGAATAGGTATGATGACTCAATTCCTTAAAGACTGTTGTGCACTCATGTTAGCTGTTCACAGAGATGTGGTAGATAAAGACACAATTTTGATAATGATCTAGGTAGTTCTTGCCTATGAAAAAATGCCAAGGAAGTAAACAGCAGGTAACATACCTATGGATTATAAATTTTCTTTACACCTGTCTAATTTTTCACATTCACTATCTAATGCCCAGCATGGATTTTTCTATGGTTTCATTGTAGATTAATTTTCCTAGAAAGGAGCTTGTCTTCAACTAAGAGAGACTAATACTTGTTAACTAATATGTCCCATGGTCTCAGGTCCCTCAATTGACTTCTCTAGAAACTATTTGGTCTCAAGTAGTGGGAAAGATGTGCAATGACTGTTCTTTTACCCAAGCACCTGTTGAAACCTAGTTGAATGCAAAAACACATGTGCTGAAATAGCCTTTGCAGAGATCTTTCTCCTCTTTCCTTTAGGTCAAAACCAACTGTTTCACTAAAAAAAAAAGTTTTTTAGTAAATACACTTCAGATATGTTCCATTAGCAGTATGAAAATTTTACTTTCTGTACTGTCTTACATATGTATACTGAAGTAGTAAAAATATTTTTGTAGCTAGATGATCTCGTCCTTATCCTGTCTCAGGAAACTGAAATTCCAATTTCTGAATTTCTCATTTATTCAATTTGGTGGACTTACTTAGGCTTTTTGAGGATCTTACTTAGTGCTTGCTTTTCAAAGATAAGTAGAAAGCTTTTTACGGGAGTAAACTCTTGGGCTATTCACAAAACACGAAAAATGCCAGAGAAAAAAAATAGACATTTATGAAACATTTGTCAATTCTGTGGCTGTAAGAGCTCAATGTTCTAAAAGGTCAAAGACTTAAGACCATAACCAGTGCAAATTTTGGATATTTAAAGACCCAAATTCTACTTCCTTTTTGTGGATGTCTATCCTGAGTGCTGAAATTAATGGCGTCTCTCTGGATATATTATGCTGGTGTAATAGCTCAGCTCTCTGAAAAAGTAGATTGGAAGGGTGAACTAGACAACCAGTTTATTATCAATAATTAGCTTATATTTATAGGTGTTATAGGAAAGGCTGTTAGTTGGAGTGGAATTCAGCATTTGAGTCTTTGCCATTTTCAGTTCACCGCCTATCAGGGAGAAGGACTGAATGCATTATGGTAGGATATGTGTGATAGCTGCAGAATTCCGGAGACATGAAGAAAAATCAGTTTAAGCTGAAAAATGTTAGTCTTTAACTACCAGCTGTTTTTAAAAAGTTAAAATACGTCACTATGAGGCTGCCACAGTCCTTGAAAGATATTTCAAGGGCAATGCAATCATCAGGCACAGTCAAGATAGATCCACAAATGGAAAACCTGGCCTAACTAATTTGCTATCCATCTATGAAAAGGTCACTCACCTAGTGGAGGAAGGGAAACCAGTGGATCTAGTTTTTCTGCATTTTGGTAAGACTTTTGATACTGTCCCTCATAGTGTCTTTGTGGCCAAGCTGTCCAGCTGTGAGATGAGCAGGCATACGGTGTGCTGGGTGAAGAACTGACTGAACGGAGGGGCTCAAAGGGTTGTTGTGAATGGGGCTGCACCTGGCTGGTGACCAGTTATCAGAGGTGTTCCTCAGGGCTCAATTCTAGGGCCAGTTCTGTTCAACATGTTTATCAATGATCTGGATGCAGAAGTTGAACGCACCATTGACAAGCTTGCTGATGAGACCAAACTGGGAGACGTTGTTGACTCTCTCAAGGGACAAGAGGTCTTGCAGAGGGATCTAGAGAGAATGGAGCACTGGGGTGAAATGTAACAAGGACAAATGCCAGATTCTGCACCTGGGATGGAGCAATGCCAGATGCAAATAGAAACTGGGAGAGGAGCATCTGGAGAGCATCCCTGCAGGAAGGGATCTGGGAGTGCTGGCTGACAGCAGCTCAGCATGAGCCAGCAGTGTGCCCTGGCAGCCAGGAGGGCAAACCACACCCTGAGGTACATCAGACACAGCACAACCAGCCGGTCAAAGGAGGTGATTGTCCTGCTGTGTTCAGTGTTGGTGCAGCCTCACCTTGAGTTCCGTGTGCAGTTGTGGGCCCCACGATATAAGAAGGATGCTAAGGTGCTCAAATGCATCCAAAGGAGGGCATCAAGGTGGTGGAAGGGCTAGAAGGAATGTCCTGTGAGGAGTGGCTGAGGACTCTGGGTTTGTCTGGTTTGGACAAAGAGAGGCTGAAGGGTGACCTCATTGCTTTTTGCAGCTTCCTGAGGAAGGGAAGTGGAGAGGGAGGTGCTGATCCCTTCTCCCTGGGGTACAGTGACAGGATGTGTGAAAGTGGTTCAAAGTGTGTTAGGAGAGGCTCGGACTTGACATGCACTCTTCATCCATTCTGACCATCCATGGGATGCATGAAGAGCTTCTGGTCCGGATTCTTGGGGTCTCCCTCCAAAAATGGTTTATCTGTGTTGATGTGTGACAACATGACAGCCCTCCATCTCTGCAGGTGGTCCTGGAGCAGATGTTTTGACCTGGGGTTGTAGTCAGCCAAGGCAGGAACACCAGGAAGTTCAACAAGGGGAAGTGCAAAGTCCTGCACCTGGGGAGGGACAACCCCAGGCAGCAGCCCATGCAGCGAGCTCCCCGTCTGGAGAGCAGCCAGGGAAAGGCGGCCGTGCTGGTGCCCTCCAGCACAGGCTTTCTTCTTCCAGATCCAGCCTTGGCACTGGCATTTCTTCTTCCCTGCTCAGAAAGGACCCTCTTCGGCAGACAGGCACCATCAGTTCCCCAACGACCCTTGCTCCCACTTCCAGACCCCCTCCCCGTCACATGTTCTCTGCAGAACCTCTCTCCGTTACCAAGAGGGTGGTCAAACGCTGGAACAGGCTTCACAGAGAGGGGGTCGATGCCTGTAAGTGCCTTCAAAAGAGGTATTTGGATACTGACCTTCATAATATGTTTTAGCTTTTGATCAGCCCTGAAGCGGTCAGGCAGTTGGACTAGGTGGTCATTGTAGGTCCCTTGCAACTGGAACTGTTCTGTTCTATTCTATTCATGTCCCTCAAAGAGGTTGGTTCTGCTCAGAGGTTGAGTCTCATTCATTCAAAAACCAATACTCCCACAGATCTGTTATCAAGCCTTGATACATAAATGTTTTAATACTGATGATCAAAACTGACAGAAATACAGACTGAACGACTTTTTCAGTTTTGGAGATACTGGCTGGGACATACTGACAAAAAAGTACCAGTAGAAGTACATGTTTAATAGTTGATCTCTTGCTTTTTGGAACGGGGACTTTGGCCCTCAACCTTTCCCTGTTCAAACTTTTAAACCTTGTTATGCCAGAACAAAATAAAATATGGATGAGCAATAAGACTACTAATATGGTTTCACACAACTTTTTGTATAGTCTAAGAGCAGCTGAGGTACTCCTGGCAAGTTGAAGTGTTCTTTCTGTGTTGAAACTTGGCACCCAGTCTGGGACTAGTAAAATAGCATAAAACATAAGTTAATTTGGCTTGCTCTTTAGTTCTGTTTAAGTTTTGCAGTTGGGGCACAGAACAGGTCCATCTACCTTCCCCTCAAACCTAAGATGTGTGAAAGATCTTAGGGAAAAGAACAATGTGAATTACATCAGCTTCAATGAGAGGGGTGTAGCATTTCCACACTTGGGGTGCTACATCATGGGATAACGCCTGATGAATCATAATTCCATTATACATAATTTTCCAAGAGAAGCCTGCCATTCTTGTGGAAGCCTTCCTACTGTTATCAATTAAGGCACTTTCGTGGCTAGAAAAAAAAGTAAAAGTTTATTTTGTTCGTAGGTGGAGAGTAAGCAAGCAGCGCTGGGCATGAGGGGACCATCTGCTCTACCAAAAGCACGTGTTTCCACAAAACTTATCCCTCTATTCCGCCCCCCCCCAAATGTTGCGTAACCGTTAAGTTTTGCAATACGTTCATTCATATTCATTTTCCAGCCCCACCTAGCCTAGCCCTGTTTCTTATTATGATTAGCTAAAGAGTCCTATAGGGGTCTGAGGAGTCTCCTTTATCTTGTGGCCTTGTGGATGTTACATTCTCTCATCTCGTTTTCATTAGCAGTTCCTTCCCTTATCATCACAGTTTTGATCCTCTCATCCTGTCTTTTCTGTTTCTTCCATCCGATTACTGGAATCATGGTGGGCGAAAGGGGATGCAGAGCTGTCTCAAAAACACATTTGTGTTAATGTACGTACATCAAAGTTCATAGAGAAATAAGGAGAATGCACCTACAAAACCAGCTACATTAATATTTTCATATAATTTTTTTAGTATAAGACTAAATCCACAGTTAAACAATATATTATTACATAATTCAAAAACTTCTTTAAACAGAGGAGCCTTGTCCTATAGCCTGAAGGGAAATCCAGTTTCACAGTCTCTCAGCTGAAACACTCAGGTCTTTACCTCAAGCACCTCCACTGAACAAACTGTGAAGGGAGAAGCAAGGGAGGATACACCCAAGTAATACTCCACAGTTTAGCATCTAAACATGTCCTCAACCCAGGGCAGGCCCATGGCATCTCTGTCTTTGTGAGAGCAATTTTTTGTTTTAAGCAGCTTTTCACTCACAATGTCCCCAACCACACAAGGATTGCAAATACTAACGGGAAGCCCCCAATATGTGTGCTTCCAAATGCTAAAATTGGCCTTGGTGTATGATTCAGTTGCAATGTTGTAAAATGATGTGCAGTTATACAGAAATGCCATACTGCCTTGAGGAGGCACTGAACTGTGCGCAAGGAAGGCGTTAGCTCAGCACAGGAACATCATCATGCCCTTTCTTTCCTACTCTGCATTTCGACTGTGTTAGCTGGAGAGAGGTTGTTTTGTGTTGGTATAACTTCCATCACATCTTTCTTGGAAGTTATTTCATTACATACTTTCAGACACTAAAAAAAAAAACAAACTGCAACACAGATTACAATTCATTCAGTACTGTTTAATGAACATTAAAAATACCAAATCTCCATTTCTTTTAACACGAATCATAACCTAATCTACCACACTACAGAGAAGAAATATATGAGATATCTTAGCAACATAATTTTAAGTGGCCCAAAGTTTTAAGTGTTTTATTCCTTACAATCACTTTGGTGTGGGGTGTGATTTCCTGTTTTAAATCCTTATGTGAATGTACACTTATACTGCAGTAAAGATGGTTCAGACTATAGAACTGCTCAGGAATAATTATAAATCTCTTTTCATAGCTGTAATTTGATCTGCTTTAAGCCATTGGTACTGTTTTAGCCTACCAGACTAGGTAACACATAAGTATTAACTATGTAGTAAATATGGCACCTCTTTAAAAACCGGAGGGTAAATGATAATGGCTCTTGTAAGAAGAATTGCTTTTTTGTAGAGCAAGAACCAATCCATAAGGAGGTATTTAGACTGATATAACTTATAAAACCTCAGCATATATCCCTTTTTCTCATTCTGGAGCAAAGGGTGAATGGGAGGGAAAGCCTTCTCTTTACTTACAAAATAAATGCATTGCTATGAACTTTAAAAAATTTAAGACTTTCAGTCTTAAAGAGGTCAAGCAAACAATTTATGTTAAGTCTTTATATCAGCATCAGCAGTTCAAGATGAGCAGTCAGTCTCTTCAAAGAGGTAATCAACTCAGAAGATGGATGATATTGTTTGTAGAATGATTTTGGAAAAAGGTGCGACTCATTAAGAAAAAAAGTTGTAACAGCTCATTAGAAAGAAAGAAAAATAATTTCACTTGGAGAACAAATTATTACATCAGTATGTCATGCAGCTATAACGCTAAATTGAAAATTATGAAGCCAGTTGCCAGGGTTTTGCAGGGAGGGAGTTAAGTTTAAACATATGCGAAAAAACAGACCTTGTCACAAACTATCTTGTGATCTTGCAGCCTGGCACCAGCTCCTGCTGCGCACAGCAGGTATTTCCTTTCAAAACTAGAGCACATACTCACAAGGCACTAAAGAGGATCAGAATTTCTCCTGATCCCTCCTTGAGGAACACACATTACCTCTGGCTTTGTCAAGAGGATATAGATCCATTCCTAGGTAGGGTTGAAAAAAACCAACAAAACCAACAAAAATGCAGACATAGATTCAGTATTAAAGATGCTATTCCTGACTTTTGCTAGCAAAAATACCCCAAAAACCCAAGTGAGCACACCAAAAGCAATCCAAGCACCATAAAGTTGTTTTCCTCTCTTTCTGCCTTTCTCTCTTTCTCCCTGCGTTAAAAGTTCTGCTAGTCCAGCGATTTTTCTTAGAAATGTGGAAAACAGAAAAAATCTACTGTAATTATAATCACACCAGCAAAATACTCCCTTTTTCCCCCTTGAAGGTCAGTAAAATCCATACTTGTATTTTCAGCTAACTCAGTAGAGAGTTAAAGCAATACAGAATCCATGGTTTAGTCAGAGTTGTAGTGGAAAAGTTGACAGACAATGCTGAAGGTAATTTTGTACAGGCAGCAAAATACATAGGTCAGAATGAGAGGTTTTTGAAAGAGTTTCTTCCACTAAACCTGTACTATCAAAGTCTTTTTAAGATCAACATTATGCTGTTGGATGTCCTTGCAGTCGCTTATTCATGTTTACAGTGGTGGACATGGGTTTTTTTCTTCTCCTTATATGCATTTGTTGATACTATCTGCCCCCATTATATTTTTCTGAGAAGCACAAAGAGATGAGCTTTGTCCTAGACTTTGAAGGTACACCATTTTTTGTCCTGTTCTGGTTTGGGACTCACAGAGGTTAGATTTGGTGTGAGGTATTAGTTGGGGTTCCTCCAAGTTTTTTTTCTAGTTTATCACGACATAATGAAGACTCTTATGAGATGTATCATAGACAGAACCTCCTGCTACAGCTGTGACTCTTGGAAGGAATTGCTGAAGGAACGCTTGCCATCATCCTCTGCCTGGAAGCCCCTTTGTTTCGGTTTATATCAGGGATGCTGTTAACAACTGGGTTATTTCAAGCAAGGCTTTCACATCCTTCTGTATTCAGTGCAAGGCTGACTGGATAACAGTGCTGCTGTTTTCCACCTGCTACCATTCAATATCTGGAAGCTGAGCCTGAACCTGTAGTGGTATTTAAGTGCATTTGTGTCAGTACGTCTGCTCTTTTTTCAGGGTGTTCACTACGTAAAAAGTCTATTTAGGAACAACAGGGGATGCAAAGCACATTTTTATTTCACATATTTATGTTATGTTTTTTAGCCTACTGTATACTTTGACACAATTTTTGGAGCCACCCAAAGGCATTCCCATGTCTTACTTTTCCTCCTGAACTGAAGGGGGACCAATGCCTAATCACCAAAGAGAATCTGGACCTAATTATCCATGTGATGTATGTAATAAATTGTACAGGAATCAACTTATTAACTAGCAAATCATAGAATTTATTAGGAAGCAAAACAAGCGAAACAGCGCTGGGCGGCCACGGGAGTCTGTGCTCTACCGTCGGTGTGCGCTTACACTCTCCACAGTCCCCCTTTTTATCATTGGTTTCTTCTGGATTACGTGATCTCTCAGGTTTGGTGATTCAATGTCAATGGGGGGGGGGGGGCATCGCATTTTAAGAGATTAGGGCAGCAGTTTTTCATCTATGTTGCTCTTCTTGGTCTTCTTGCAAAAGACATAATTGCTCCATGGGCCTTGAAACTGTTGGTCGTATGCCGTTCCCTTATCGTTCTGTCTTGAGACATCTTGTTTCTTATGGCAGGATGTCTCAGCGTCCCTGGCTGTCTGTTAATCTTTAGATTCTCAAAGCATAAATTGTTCTTTACAGCGATTACAATGAACAAATACCCACAATATATCACAGTGTATAGGCAGGTTGTTGAACTTTTCAGTTCACCTACTGAAAAGATTAGGTCTGACATTAATTATTTAGCAGTGGTCATTTCTTTTTAATATACATCTGCATGAATACTTGTTTTTCTGTTAGAAACACTTGAACAGCAAGTGAGAAACCCCTCCTTGTTGGTTGCATGCAAGGTGAGATAACTGAACAGCTCAAAAAAGGGCCACGAAGCATGACTTTAAAGCCCTGTATCTAGTCTGTCACACCAGGTAAAGGTCCTTAGACCTAACATTTCGATACAGGCCCCATTTTTAATTTAAAGATTCACTTGACTGCTTTAAACAGAAGACTGATTGCCTAGATGGATTTTCAGTGCTCCACAGCAGCAGTCTATTAACCTACTTAGGAGGTATCTACAGCAGTAAGGAGATTAGAAACTAGAAAGGAACCTAGGAGAAAAAGAGAAGTCAAGAAACTCAAAAGCAGGTCAATTTTTTTTTTTTTTAAATGAAAGCACCAGAAATAAGGGTCATATTGTCCCACAATATGGGCCACAGCTGGCCAGCTGATAAGAGGTAATCCTGTAAAGACAGTCAGGTACTAGCTAGGTTCTGAATGAGGCTAATGCTTAGATAATACAAAATGGTGAGGAGATGTTTTTCATTTCTCCCCAGTGACACCTCCTCACAGACTAACTGTAGCTCTTGGGAGCACTGTGTTTGCAATAAAACTAGATTTTCTGGATTACAGAGACTTGAAAACTGTACTTTCCAAACTTTTACTGATGACATTAAGTGTAAGCCTGCTTCAGCAATTAAATTTCCATAACGATCTTAATTTGGCAGCCACAGCTCTAGGGCAGAGGCACCGTTACAGGCCGCAGAAAATCTAGTGCTGCTTTCTCCAAAGTACTTTTTGCTCCAGAGCTTTGTCTCTGGATCTCAGTTTTACAGCTTTAAAACAATGATGAGTTTTGATTTGTCCCTCATTTTTCTGTTTTGCCTGATATAAGTTGTCATCTTCCCAATGGTAGGATCTGTTTTTCACTCTCTTTATATTGGACTGATCTTTGTGAGATCTTCATATTTCATTTAGGCCAAGGAGATGTCATTGTAAAGCATACATATGAAATCTGTAGTTGCTAATTTACCAGGAATCCCTTCAATTAGCAATTTAGGACATTATTGGAAGCTGAAGGTCAGAGCGATTCCTAATAGGTCTTTGTAGCTGTATTTTGCCATTGATTTGATTGAAACAAAGGCTGACCATCTTACAGCCCCTACACAGGGGGAATTTGTTTTTCATGGAAAATCACACCCTATTAGCAGTTGTGAGGGCACAAGCTATTGCCCATTACAGCCATTCTTAGAAAAGACTGCCTGTGTACACACGTGGAAGAGTCCGATTCAGTGGTCTATGCAAGTCAGGAAATGGCTACACTGAAAAATCAGCCATGTTTAAAAGTCTGCAGCTCAACAGAAAGTCCAGCAAGTGTTATGCTGTAAAAATGCTTTTATATAGAACGTATTCTTAAAACACAAAGTGTCAACTGTAGACGAACGTGAAGTTTGAAAACTGTAAACAGTTCAAGGAGTAACAGAGGAAACATAAGACTTTAAGGATGCAAAATCTTTTTTTTTTTTTTTTTTATTTTTTTTATTAGAAGTGTAAGCTTCTGGTAAGAAGTAAACAACTGAAGGGAGGCCCTGGGAAAATATTTTGGACTTTGTTTTGCCATGATTGAAGTACAGAAATGGAGGCAGCTGAAACAGCAGGTTGTAACACAATTGGATTTCTAATTCTTCCATTGCATTTGCACATGGATGGAGGGAACGCTTCTGGAGGAGACAAGCATACACAGAAAAGTAAGGCTAAGTGGCATTCAGATTAAACTTCTTGATGAGATAGATGATAGAGAAAGGAAAACCTCCCAGGTGTGAAGAGTAGTGACCTCAGTTATCTGAAGAACAGTCATAAGAAAAGTAATTTAGTTGCCTAGCAAAAAGGGTTTGATAGGTAGTTATTTGAACTATTTAAGTGGGCACTACGTTACTTAATTTGCGATTTTAACTTTCATATCAGTCACTGAAACTAGTGACTAGGAAATTAGTGACTAGTGACTAGGAAACCCCTAGAGTCTTTCCTAAAAATATATGTGTATTATCTTTTACCTGTCAGTACTTCTGAGAAAACAACACTACTTAAAACATTCCATTCCTCTTAAGGAAGATAATTTGGGGAATTAGAGACATAACTAATAAACTTCTCTAGATGTCCATGAAAAACCTACAAATTTTTAAGGGAACAAATATCTTCTCTATGCGCTTGTACAAAATGTTATCATGTGTCAAAATCTTTATTTGTAAATCCCCCCCTTCCCCTTTTCTCCCCTCACAAAAGAGTGTGAAGAACCCTGGAGAGCAACTCCAGGTCTGCTGACAGTCTGCTTGATTTCTGTTACATTTTCCACAGTGATAAAAGTAGATCTCTACAGGTACAGAAAGCCACAGCTTTAGAAGAAATATCTCCATCCATTTCTCAGGACTGTTAAAACAGGTGGGAGGAGCTGATGTTGCTGGTCAGGTTCTACAAAACTTTTCTGTTAACAAAACCCAAATCTGAAATCTCACTTTAGGCCCAAAGACTAGAGGAAATGTTCTCATCTGCTTCCATATTGTATGGCAGAGTACAAGCAGTGTGAAAAAAAAACACAGATGTTTTCTGCTTGTAACACTCTGGGAAATTATTTTGAGAATCTCCTCTACATCCTTACTTTACTCTGCAACCCTAAATCAAAAGGAGGAATTCTTTCAGCAGTGAACATGCAAATTTTCCCTTCTATTCAAAAAACCTTTTTGAGTCATTGGAATGCATTTCTGGCGGGCACTCAGGAGCACAGGGTATTTGAAAGGAGCTGTGAATAGCTGCTAACAGTTGCATTCAGAAGATAGAAGATAGTGGAAGCTAGAAACGGTAAAGCAGCAGTTTGTTCTTTACCTGGTAGGCAAAAGCCAGATTCTTGGACTTCTAGGTAGCTTACTATAATAATCTTTTCATAAATCTAGATTTTCCCTTTCTCGTCGTTTTATTAACACAGAGCTTTGATTTAGCATTTCACCCCCTCAACTAACTAGGGAGTTTTCTTGTGGTATTGGGTTTCTCTGAGATTATTTTTGACATGTTTGATGTCCTAGTTGTAATGTTGATGTCAGCTGTCTTCTGCAATCTAACAGTTTAGGATCCTGCTTAGTGAGAAAATGCATACTATGTATCTGCTGTTACAGCCTCTGAAGGCAATTTACTTAGTACAACCATCTTGAAACATATGCTATGCACAGTCCTACAAACACACTTGTATAGAGAGGTGTTAGTTCCTTTCCACCACAGATAACAGCACTACAGTCTATGTTAAGCATAGAAAAAAGTGCTTTTAAAATGAGCCTACTGGTAAACCAGTAAAATGTAAACTTTTTAAAAATTTCCTTTATGTTTTTTGTTCATTTTGCCCAAAATACAAGTTCTTCATTTTTTGCAGCAAAGTTTAACAAATTGAACAACTTGCCTGTGAAATTTTGATAAAAGCAATGTTACACCCCTAAATCCTACCTTCACATATGCATGTGTTCTTATGTCTGCCATCACCTGAGTTATAAATACTGATGTTCCTTCAACTGTATTGAAATACAATGAACTAGGGAAAAAAGAAGATATTTTAAAACAAAGAAATATTGGAAAAGTCTGTTGTACAAGGATTATATTGCTTTTCGATATTCTTCATCCTGCCCTGGATCAGAGGGCAGGACGATAAGATGACCTCTTAGTGTCTTGCCTCCCCTGTTTTTTGTGGCTCTGTAATTGCTTGGTATTCTTCCAGCAGAGGCTGAGAAACAGGGTTGTCCTTCAGTACTATATTTTCCTCATGTTGTTGCCTGATTTAAGTCAGGGTGAAAGAAGGAAATGGCTCTGTAAAAACATTTTGGGTAAAAAATCATCCTAGTCTGCAGTGGTTGGGGAGCTGTATTAATTTATTGTCAGCATCACTTTGGCAAGGATACAGAGAAAACTTGTGAATATTTTTTCAAGTAAGAGTGAACCTAATAAAAATTGTTTTGAGAGAAGAAAATTTGGGATATTGCCAAAGTTTTAAAATACGATAATGAAAAGGCTAATGTGGTTCCCTCACCCATTACTGGCCTTTCCCTATCAAGACCAAGTCTCTTCTAATACAGGAAAGGTTATTTTCAAAGCACAACATATACAGTTCATTTCCCACATGACTGCTCCGTTTCAGAAAATATTTTCTTCAAGTGATCGGAAAACCGGTTCTTTAAAACAGCGATCTCTCTCTGACCTCCAACGTGAAAGACTTTTAGCAGTTTCCAGTAGAAGCTGGTGAATACGTAGCTAGGTTACGCATTTCAGTTGTCATAACTGGTGATCCTCCTTTATTGTAAGTTTTCTAAAGTGAGAAAACTTACTAGCAGCAGAAATACTTTCCTACAAGAAGTATTCCAGAAATCCTGGGCATTTATGTTAGAATAATTTTAAAATAAGAGTAAGGTATCTAAATTAAGGACTAAAAACATGCAGAGCAAGTATGGTGGTCAAACAAAATTTTAGAAATTAAATACAGACAGAGAAGTTAGGTGTTCAGTTACTCGTTGAAGAGGAATTAAAACTCACAATTAGCAAGAAAAGAGACAGAGGTGAAAGTCACTAGGGTAGATAATGTGAATTATTCAGCCATGTTGCCACAATTCCTATGGCAAAAAGGTTGCTCTGGTACATATTTCTTAATCACGGGATAACACAGGAACTCACTGTCTATGAGGCCAAGGACAGGTAGCTGAGAATATAACTTTGAAAATATATTTGTGCTATTAAATGATTCCAGGGAGAATCCAAAATATCTCCAGTGTGATTGTGTCCTAAAGCAACTGTATCTGTCCAGTTCTGTGGATGACTTCTGTTGTGCTCTTGCTTTTAAAAAATAAAAGTATACTATAAGAAAAATAAAGGAAGTATTTTCAAATCTTACCTAGCATACTGTCAGCGAAAAGGCTCTTACCAGTTACCAGTCCCAGCTTCACTGTGACAGAGAACAGGAGCAGAACCCAAGCAAATATAAGATGCAAAAGGGGGCTCAGCAGAGATACAAAGGACAAGTCTAAGTTGCAGCATAAGTGGGAAATGTGGAGGAGTCCCTCAAAGCAGGTATATATATGATTTAAAAAAATTATTAGCAAAAGTTCATGTTAACTAAGTTCAACCCACTAGTAAAACAGAGAAATCTTTTCCCTTCAGTTAGTAAAAAAATCAGTCAAGAACACTGACAGAGCTGCAAAGAGGATCTTGACCTTTCTAGCCTAGTAGGGAGGCTCTTACTCATTATCCTTCTGTAGCTTTTCAAAACCAAGGAAGAAATGACAGAATATTCTGTTGTCAAGTCCCTCTAGCCATTGCTTACCATCATCTGTTTCAAGAACAAATCACTGTGAGAACTTGAAGCAGCTTTCCAAGTTGTGTCCTGTAAGACTTAAAAGCTGCTACTTCTGCTTTCCTGCCTAGCAAGTCAGTCAATAAAAAATTGAAAGGCAATTATCACCTGTCTACCCCCCACTCCCAGTATGGATATCTCCACTACAGCTCACCTGAGTGAACATGTGTCACAGCAGATACAGGCTGCTTGTTCCTCATTCTGGCATGTACTACCCCAGTACTGCACACATTGTGTAGCAGGTGTCAGAGGCAGATGTGATTTCACTGATACATGCGGGATGAAGATTTATTTATACCTATGCAGGCATAATTGCCCCAGGAACACCTTGGAAAGACAGCAGGTAGTGCAGGAAGTCTTTTGTGAATGAAAAAACCCATCTGTAACACATTCCAGGAAATACATACTGCATCAATGAGTTGAATAATTTCTCATCTTTTAAAAGAAATGCTAAGTACATTAAGTCTAGGGTGTCTCAGTGGGGTTGAATTATGCAGTGGCAGACAGTTTTGAAAGCTGATCCAATCCTCTCCTTCCCAAACAGGGGCCCTAGACATCACTTGGGCATGGAACCGAAAGCTGCTTCAAACTGGCAAGTCTTTAGTTGTGTCAAAGCCTCATGAAATCACAGTATTTCTAGGTAGGTTTAAGGATCTGCCAAGCCAATACAGGATGAAAAGCCTTGTATGGAAACCTTGCCTTGTATGCAGATGGGTGCCTGTCTCAAGGAAATTTGCACTTGTAAAGTTTAAATTTGAACAAATCATCAGGTGAATGTCAGGCAGGTGGCTAAGGCTCTTTAAATCTAACACAAGTCATCAAAGCTTTGTGGCCATTGTAAATTATACATAAATTGCCATGTCAAAGGACCCAGTCTTTTGGGATAAATGGTATGAAAATACAGATATATGCACTCATTTTGCAACACAAGGGCACAACACAAGGTCAAGCAATAGAGAATAAAGGGCTAGAAGCCATACATCCATTGAGGAAATATTAATGTCATTTCATATGGGGGCTAATAATCAGCCAGTTCCACTGCTGTTGAAATTAGCAGTGGCTCCGTGAGTCACCACTATTGATGTTTTGCTTTTGCCATCCTCTGCAGCTCTTTGGGATAGTTGTTACAGAATTTGTGCAGTTTCCTGAGCCCACAACAGAATGACTGACTGTACTGCAGTCTTTGGAAAAACAAGTGTCTCTTTTTCTTATGTGAAAAGCTATGTGAGCAAAATGCAAAATGACTTGCCTGGTAACTTGAGGAAACAGAACTTTAAAGGCCAAATATAAATGGGTGGTTACTGAAATTTTACTCTGGGACACCAACATTCCTTGGGAGTTTATGTATTTCCCTGGTTTTCATAGAAAGCAAAAAGAGAAATCTACAGGAAAGGAGTGGCAACGCCTCTTCCAGGATGTACTGAGACATATCTTCAAGTCATACACTCCCTTGTAGCACTTGCCTAGTTTTTTCCTTACCTTCTGTTCTTACTAGCTTCAACTCCTAGGTGTTAAATTGAGCTGGCAGTGTTACAGGCCATTTTAGATCAATGCTTGCAGACCTGCAAGAAGCTGAAGCTGCCAATGAAGAGTCAATGAGGAGGTAGTGATAGCAGTTATCAGCTCCTCCACACAAATGTGCCAAGTTTTCCAGCTGTGTGCACCTTCCCAAGTTTGATTAAAAAGGGATTAATGTTATTTTTTAAAATATGGATATGTATATACAAGAACCAGTTAGTGTGAGCTTGCTATTTATAACCCTTCAGACAGGTTTACACTTGAATGCACCCAGATTTCCTGTGGTGAACCCTGATTTTAAACACCAAAGTAAGTTTTGGACTGGATATATTCATACTATTGTTCATGCTGTTCGCACGATTTCACTGTTGTGCCAGAACTGGAAGAGGCTGTGCTTCGGAACAGTGAAGCCAGCGTGTCGGTTGCTACATCATACATACTGTGCTACAAATATAGAAGGTCCATGGTGTGTGAGTGAGTGCAGAGACTTTTTTCTTCCCCATGCATTCCTTGCTACTGATGTGACGCGGTTCTTTCTGGATTAGGCAGGGTGGGTCATGCTGTTTAACAGAGAATATGTGAAATGCTTGTGTCCCATGAATCACTTCTAGTCACTAGTTGATCACTTTCTCCCATCCTTTCAGACAGAAAACACACTGAAAAACAAGAAGTCTTTTTATTTCTTTGGTCTGTGACTCGAATTGTCTCAACTGATATCAGACTGGGTGTTTCTTGGTTTCTCGGCAGGGGAGGTGGGAAGGGATGTGGAAAAGGAGGGAGTAGGAAGCATGGCTTCTGTTGCTGTCAGCAGTCTGTGTCAGCTCAGCACCAGCTCAGCAATCCATTAAATCCACCTTGGGGATAGAGTTGGCTAAATGTGTAAATGTGAAATGTTGGATCCTAAAAACTGGGTCAGAAACATCACAGACTCTCTCCTCTGTGACGCGATAACAATCCACAATTATTAAGACCTTTCAGTAAGTATGCTAGGACAAGGACTGTCCTGTGGGCCAACAGCATTTTTTTAAATTATTCGTATCTGTAAAGATGTATTACATTTTATGTTAGTCTGATAGACATTAAAAAATGGGTATGTGCTGAGGTCAATGGAACTATGCAAGTTAAGTTCCTAGTTATGTAAGCTGAATATAATAAATTATGTTTTTCTCAGCATGTTTTCTGTACTCTTCAGGAAACAGTTTAGACAGGGTGCCATAAATGTATCAAATGTGTGGTAACTTAGAGATCCTGTAAATCTATGTCTTAGCTACAGCTGCATTTACAATTGCCAGGATATGCATTCAGGCAAAATCATCTGTGTCAGTAAATATACTATGAGTTTTTCCCCTATCTAAATAGAAATACATTTAAATCGTGGGGGATTATTTGGACACAGAGTGTTAAATGATGCTGAGTTAGATAGTAAAGTAATATGACTCCAGAGGAGAAAGTGAATGCCATCTCATCCAAGTTTGTACCAAGCATTTATGACTTAAGACAAACCTAACAGTGTTATGACATGCCTTTTCACCTCCCACCCCCGCCCTTCGGCCCCTCATTTTTTTTTTTAAGCTAGTTTCGTATCCTGCTGAACTGAATATAAAAACTTTCTGCCACTGATAGGGGAAACCTCCCTCTGCCTCTCTGCTTTTTTTCTTCCCACTCCTATCTGAACAGCCCAGTTGTGCTGGTATGCGTTAGATCCAGAAACCCTATACAGAACTCCTTTGTCTCTCAGAATGCTACCTAAATATATTTCTGGAACAGTTTTCTTCTAAGTTAATAAGAAGCTCGCAGAGAGGAATGATGGCCAGAGCTGGCACAAAGTTAATGGGACCAGGGAAGGAATTAGGACCTGAAAAGGGACATTAAGACCTCTTCCTGTCAATGACATTGAACTTCAGGTCAGTTCACCTTGTTTCATAAAATCGTGCCTTAAACCCTACATTCAGACTTGGACTACATGCCATTATAGAGAAATAAGGCCTGAAGACATGTTTATGTGCTGCTCACCCCTCAGGTCTATGTGCAGAAACTGATGTGGTGTATGTTGCTCTCTTCCAAAACAGATACTTGAAGACATAGTGAAAACTTTGAATATGGCTCCCAAGATCTTGTACCAGCAAACTACTGTTTGTGTGGACCAGCAGAAACAGGGAAATAATGGTTCCTAAGAGATGCTCTGGATACCTTGGTCAGAAATCACTTAGAGCAAAGCAAAGGTCTAATGTTTTAACTTCCTGGTTATGTAGCTGATGATCACTGCAGAGGACAAGCACAGCACAGCAGGCAGTTCTCACTGGTCTTTACTGGAACTTTGTCACGATGCAGTTGTCCACACTTGAACCAAACCTATCAATATTTATAGTTAACTGTCAGTATTAAAAATATATAATTTCAAATACCTACGTACAATCTCCTGATAGAGGCCAGAAAGGTCTTTGGAGTCCCTGGGGCTTTTCTGAAGTCTCTTTTAAAATCTGTTCAGTAACATTAAGGTCACTACCTTTCTTCTCATTGGTCCAAAAAAGTTGTGGTTGTTTGTCTTAGACTGTGCTGACATTTCAGTTCTCCAAGAGCTGAGCTAAGTTGGCTTTTCCATGATCCTACTTACCTAGAAACATCTTGTGTGGGACACCTTTTTTTTGCTGCTGCTGCTGGTGCTCATCTGAGACTGAGGTTTGCCAGGTGGGGAGTTAACCAGACATAAACTAACACTGCAAAAAGAGTTGGATTTTTTCCCCAGATGCTTTACCTCCCTAAACTTGCTGTCTCTGGAACAATGCAAGTGGTGACAGCAGAACAATGCAGTGACAGCAGAAGAGAAAGGCGGAGGTACATGTCCAGGGCAGAGAAAAAGTTAAGATGACTGAAGCAGGCCTGGTAGGTTTTCTCCTTTTTCTGGCAGGTTTTATCCCAGCTTCTTATTATTCCCCCTATCAGGGGACTCATGTAGCCCTCCACTAGTGAAAAAACAGGATCTGCAACCCTGAATAGGTCACAAAATGACTTTTCATCTTGTTAAAAACTTTAATCTTATTTTCCATGCTCACTCCTTCATTATTTGCTTGCAATGCAGATTTCAAATTTCTGAAATACAGTCTTCCAGCTAGCCTTATTTAAAACATAAACTACCTGACTCCCTTTGTTTTTGGCACCCACTGCTTGTGGATACAGAGTAAAGAGCTGCTTAAATCCCTTTTTCTTCCCATGTACAGAGAAATACAGGTTTTAATTACTCTGTTTTTGACACAGTATGTATTTTTCCTAGTTCCAGTCCTGTGTTGTTTGGTAATTATTGCAGAGTCAAGGAATCTGATAGTGGTATCCTTTATTCCGCTCCTGTGCTGTTGTGGATCAGTGCTGTGCAAGCCTCTGCACAACCCAGCAATCTGTCCCAGAACAAACTCTCTGAGTAATTATTGGCAGGACACAAGGAAAGGGCTCCTCACCTCCAAATAAATGAGATGTGGGAGCCTCTTTTTCAATAGTGCTGGTAGAGTTTGATCAGGTGGTGAAAAACACTGTCTGACTGGTGCCTGCAGTAGTAGTGGACCACATTCAAAAGCCCCTGGCCTTGAAAGGACCTTCTTAAAAGGTGTTTTCACCACAGTGGCTATCTATATGATGCTACTTGAATAATACCTCTTCTTTTTGGGATATTTTGTTATTTCCATTGTAGTAGCTAAGCACTTCATATGCTTTTCTGGATAACTGTGTTAGATGCTTGCAATTTTGTTGCTACAAATCATGATGTCTTACAGTCCTAGCATAAATGTACTTTTATCTGTCACTGGAAATAATTAAAAACAGCAAAATATTTCTATTAAAATTCTTACCAATCTCTCTTATTTTAAACTTTCTGAGAAATTATTGCCAGCTCTACTTATGAGGTCATTGTGCTAGGATCTTCCTCCTCAGACATTAATCGATAAGTCTGTAATGCAGTTATTAAAGCTGTGCTAAAGGTTGGGCTTGTTAAAGCTTCCCTTCCAAATCAAAATGATGAATTTAGGTCTTAATGGGATAGTTCATTTGAACAAATTAAACACCATTTAAACTGTTTTAAAAAATCATTACATTCTATTAGGTTAATTATTTTAAAGTTATTATTTAATCTGTATGAATTGCCCAGACAGAATAAGGGTCCTTCATCTCTTCTTGCAATTCATTATCTGCTCTGATAAACTGCTTTGTCTCTGCCTGTAATTACCTTTTGTAATTGCCACTGCCCCATCGTGTAATGTTGGCTTGACAGACTGAAAGGTAATATATATTTAATGATTGTAGCACCTTTAATATTTTCTGTTGTCGACAATACAAAGCTCAACTGCTTAAAACTGTACTGGTAATGGCTAGCACTGTTGTTAGTGTGCTGTTAGTACAGAACTGGCTGGTGTGGAGCTTTTCCTCTGCATAGCTGGCAAGGTCTTCAAGTGTGTGTCCTATCTGGAGACTATGGCACATGACTGGTGGTTGGTCTGTGTGGGCACAGAATTAACATATCTGACTGGGCAGGGGGATCCAGAAAGGGCTGCTAGGACCAGTATCAGCAGTCATTTTTGAACCACAGCACCTGCTAAACCCTGTCCTGGCTCTTCTGCAGCTAAGTGGTGGGACTCCTGGAACTGGGTGTCACCTCCACCCTGTATACTATCCCTGGAGCTCCCCAGGCCCTCAGCTCTCCATGGCATGGGGATATATGTCTTTTGTCTTCCGGCCATGTGAAAATTTATAGGCTCTGGGGTCAATAAGCTTGGTGACTATGTCCTTGCATAATAGTGTCTCTTTTGCCAGAGAGTGTACTTCATTCCTGCTACATATTTGATTCAGTGGCATCCGCCTTCTGTTAACTAGCCACATGAACCATGTGTAGAAAAGATGCCTGACTGTTTCTGGTGAATTACCTTATCAATATTAATGTGTGCTAAGAATGTTCATCAAATTTAAACTTCTCCTTATCCACCTGCAGGACTCCATTCTTGTTCTTGGTCTTTTTATTTCTGTTCTTTTAAGTTAAACCCCAGCACTCTATATGAACAAAAACCATTAACAACCCATCAGACTGGCACAAATAAGTTCTTTTTCTTCCTTTTGGGGCTCTTAGAATCATAGAATAGTTTGAGTTGGAAGGGACTATGGATGTCATCTAGTCCAACTCCCCTGGAGTAAGCAGGAACGTCTTCCACCAGATCAGGTTTCCCAGAGCCCCATCCAACCTGACCTTTCCAGGGACAGGGCATTTACCACCTCCCTGGGCAACCTGTTCCAGTGTTTCACCACCCTAAGTGTAAAATGTTTCTTCCTTATATCTGGTTTAAACCTCTCCTCTTTTGGTTTAAAATCATTACCCCATGTCCTATTGCTACAGGCCCTGTCTAAATTTTATCCCCATCTTTCTTCTAAGCCCCCGTTAGGTACTGTAAGGCCACAATCAGGTCTCCTTGGAGTCTCCTCCAAGTTGAACAACCCCAACTCAGCCTCTCCTCACAGGGGGGGTGTTCCAGGCCTTTGATCATTTTCGTGGCCTTCCTCTGGACCTGCTACAACAGCTCCATGTCCTTCCTGTGCTGAGGGCTCCAGTGTTGGACACAGTACTCCAGGTGGGGTCTCACCAGAGCAGAGTAGAGTGGGAGAATTACCTCCCTTGACCTGCTGACCATGCTTCTCTTTATGCAGCCCAGACTTCCCAAAATCTTTACAATTGCCAAGTTAAAATGTCATCTTTTGAGGCTGAAGTTTAATTCAGTATAATTTCTTTCAGCTCTATCTGCAGTATAGAGCAGTAATAAAGTGCAGAGAGAAGCATTACAAAATCACCTTAACTAACTCTGATGGCACAAGACCCAGAATAACTAGAAAGTTTTCATTACTACTCTAGATTGAGCTTTATTGCCCTAGTTTGGGCTAACTTCTTATGTGTCACTTTGAAACTATAAATCATCCTTGTCCAATGGCCCTTTCATCTGGGCTGCAAGTGTAGGAAGTTGTTGTGGGTTAAGTAGAAGAGAGCTAATTTTTTTTTCTCTTCTTCATAAATAGCTAGCAAGACGCTGTGTTTTGGATTTGTGCTCAGCAGAAAAACTGATAACCGATGTTTTGTTCTGCTGCCAAGGTCGGCAGACAAGCAAAGAGACACAGTCCAGCTGCTAGCCTTGGATTTGCTCTCAGGTTAAGATTGAGAACCAAACTAACCAATTGTTTATTCCGTACCATGCACGTCATACCCAATATATAGGTGAGGACCCTTCTGGGAGATCTCTCTCTTTTGCTTCCCTTGGGCTCCGTATCATCTCGCTTCGGGTGCCTGCATTCACTCTCCCAAAGCCTTCCCCCCTCCCCCCATACATGCCGGTAGCTCTCGGCCCGGGACGCTTGTTATCTCCGTTCCGTGAGTTTAGGGATTCTCCCCCTCTGGGGGGATCATTAGCTGTGGCCAGGTGGTCGGTTTTCCCTTGCTTTGGTCAGCTCTCAGTTCTGGGACGCTTGGGTTGTTATCTCCATTCCGTGAGTGCCTCCAGGAGCAGTGCACCTCCCCCCATTTGGGGGAATTGTGAGTGTAGTTTCTGGTGATCGTTAGCCGGCAACAGGCTGAGCCTTTGGTCATCAGGTGTGGGGGGGGCAGTATCACTGTGTATCACATTGTATATTTGTATATAGTATTATTTTCAATATTATTGTAGTGTAGTTTAGTTTTGTAGTATAGTTATCAAATTGTCCTTATCTCAACCCACGAGTCGTTTTTTTTCTTTTACCCCAAAAACTGGGATACACATTTAGCAAAAGCCACTTGGCTAGTCAACACTAGAGGATCTGCCAATTGGGCTGGTTCTGCCCAGTCAGAACCTTTTCAATTTACTTCTTTAATTCTCTCCCCTTCAATTGGGTGGGGGCGGGGACGGTGTGAGCGGGTGTGTGTGGTTTGGCCCCAGCCAAGGGCCAACCCGTCACAGAAATTCACCTGAACTGTTGTCATATTTATTAAGTCATGGGATGTGACTGAAATTTAATCTACAATCAGTAGCGTGACACTGAGTTGAGAACTCGCTCAGCACTTTTTTTTTGCTGTGCTTATGTGAAAGTTCCTTTTGTTAGAGAAGATCATGTCCAGATTCCCGCTCCTGCTCATAGTTTGTATATATGAATTAAACTTCTTTTCCCCATGGCACTGTCTTACTGTATAAAGTTATGATAAGAATTTGGCAAAAGCTCAATAATATTGTGCAGGTAGAAGTAGAAGAGGTGGCTAGCTGCAAGTGAGCATGAAACAAATTTTAAAAACTCTTGAGGTAAATTTTCTATTTAAACCACCTGGGTTACAACTTTATTGTAATTAACTCGTTCTTCTGGCTCATGTGTAGTCCAAGAGGTGGCTCCTGAGTAAGCAAAATGTTAAAACTACTTAGTGTTTTTAGGTAAATTGAAACTGGTGCCAGCCAACTTCAAAACGTCTGCAAACATGCTTCAGAGCCCTTTCATGGTCTACTCCTTTATCAACACCGTTCATAGACAGGAAACAGGCAATGAGAGGCATAAGGGTGTTTGCTATCCTGGTGAGCAATCCCTGGTCATGGGTCAGAATCCCAGACTTCACTGTGAACTTTCAGTTCAGGTTCCTTTGATTAACCATGTGTTAGAATGGCGATATGAGGTCAGATTAAATCTTTTCCCCTCTAAAGACAGGAGTGAGCACCTGGCACTCCAGGGCAAATTTGTTTTCTGGTGTCACAGATTTTCCTCACTTGCTGACCTGACACAGTTTCCATGAGGAAACTACAACGACCTTTTGTGTGTTTTTTTAATTATTTGGTGTCTCTATTCCTCTAATCAAATTCAAGTTCATTGCCCTTTGATTCAGGGCTCTGCAAAGGCCAGTTCTATTTTCTTATTTGCTTTTGTGTCTTCTTGTGACAATTAATTCCAAGCTTGAGGTATTTAAGGAATGCTTACAAAGCATGCTGTCTACAAAAAAAGGTTAAATCTCAAAGGTTGCTTACTGGAGAACTTTTTAGCTTACTAGCGTCAGGTCAGGAATTAAAAATAAGAACATGTTTCTGGATTAGAAAACAGAAACAGGTTCCCTCTCTCGGTCTTTCTTTTCTATCTGTAGCTATACTCCTGCATGTTGTTCCTCCAGGAAAATTACTGCCTGTAGCCTCGTAATAGAGACATAAACTACTGTGTACTGCATATTGTATACATGACTACAGTGGAATTAGTGGGACAAGGCAGTCACGCCACAGCATTACATGTTCTTGCATGTATTCTGCAAAATAGATTGCCAAAGCAGATTTATCTCTGTGGCTCCATGTGGTACATAGAAATAGAGAAAACACCCGATATTTGTACTAATCTCTCAGTGTTGCTGAAAGTGGAAAAAACTCAGGGTTCAGTGGTTCAGATGTAACGAGCTAGGTGTCCCTGTTATTTGGACAGTAGATGGCACTGTTTATTTCGTTCTTAAAAACATCCTTTTCTGTTGTGGTTTTGTAAAGCAGCAGGGCTGCAGGAGTGGGGTGACAACACTGTGTGTGCTACTTCATAGCTGGCTCAAAATATGTTTGATCTTCTTTATTGTATCATAGGGGAGTGCAACAGGGCATGAGCCATAAATATGTGGGGATCTGCGATGTGGTGTGATTTTCACAGGGTCCGCGAGTCGTCTTGTCCTCTGAGACATACTACCTGAATAGGCTGCCATGGCAGGAGGCATTTGACAGCCTACTGGTCTGTTTGCTCCAGTGCACCAGGTGAACAACAGTGACTATAAGGCAAACTGAGTTTTCCTGTGTTTTCCCTTCTTCTTCCATGTTTATTTGTCCTTGGAAAACAGTGAGCTTCTATCCCTAGCTAGAGCCCTATTGCACCTAGATGAAGATATAGTTCCTTGTAAAGAGCATGTGCTACTTCACTGGCTTGGTCAGGGTGGACAGATAGCTATGGTTCACTCCCTTTAATGACACATCTAATGAGGCTGTCTACTGAGCTTGGCTCCTACCAGAAAGCCTCCTGTTCTCAGCAATTGCTGGTCAATCAAATGTAACACATCTCATTTTTGTTCATTCACACCAGTGAACTGCTGTGCCTTTAATTTGTTGCACAATTAGGTGTAATAAGAGAGAGATCAATAGATAACATATCCATTATTTTGCTCAGAAAATGCTTCTTAAATGAGATGATTCAGTTCAAATCAGGTACAAGTGTAAGTAGGTCTAAAAGGAGCCCAATGTTGAGTAAAGCTGTGCTTCCACTTACCTCTTTTTACATTTTTCACATGGAGTGCTGACTGTCAAATGCATATGCTAATATCAATACTGACATGGTTTCATCTTGGGATCCCTTATAACCTTGTTAACAACATTCTGGGAAGAACTCAGGTACAGCCTTGTCTACTCAAAGAGTCTGGCAAAGTCTGTGGTGTCTTATATAACTCTTGATTTTAAATATTATATTTCTTCCTCACAGTGCTTGCAAAATCCTTCAGAAACTCTTACACATTCTTTCTGTCATGATTTACTGGAGGGCAATTTACCTCCAGACAAGCAGCCTCAATGAACTGCAATTATTTTTTAAGACATTTATGAAATAACGGGGACAACTCTATAGGCATCTTGTGGTTCTTTGAGAGTTGCTTATTCCCAGATCACTTGGGAGCTGTGACTCTTGAGGACTTACTTACTATGTCAACGGGGTCCATGATGAAGTCCCTAAACAGCAGCAGAGGAAGGGTTTGTTGTCAGCAGAACTATGCAACCTCATAAAAAAACCCTTAAGCTGAGCCGTAAGCCAAGCCTTCTGAAGCACTTGTGTGAGAGCAGAGGTAAGTCTGCACAAAAGGCTTCATAGCGCAGGTTGGACAGCAAGATGGTGTCACCCAGAATAATAAACATTGCCTGAGACTTTGCCTATCATACTAATGTTCAGGGCACATTTCAGAACAGCTGTGTCTGGGCTGTAGCTCTGTCAGGATTTATAAATTGGATCTTTCCCTTGGTGCATACTGAGATTTTGTCAGAAAGGATTGACCCTTTCTGTGAAAGGTCACAGATATAAGAATCTGCCTTGCTGAAGTGATTTGTAACGTGACTTATGGATTCTGCAGTATTATTACAGTTATTCTACAGCTCTGACAGCTCTAGACTGAAGGCCACATGGCTGGTGTGAAAACAAAGCAACAAGCAAAAATGTTCTGCTGAACAGTTCTGTTTGCCGCTTGATCAATTAGTATAACAAGTTTTGTCCCCTCTTCAGCCTGACTTTGTGTAAGTCTTCTCATAGATTTTTCTTTGATGTATGTTTATGGAAAAGGTGTCCCTACAAAGCTGTTAATTGTCATATATTTTCTTCTAGTAGGTCTTCTGATGACAGCTATGCTAGAACTTCTGTTGCTAGTTTTTTTTGTCTGAAATATTAGTGTGAAGGTGACTTGTCTACACTAAATGTGGTTCCCACTTCCACACATGCTAGGTCTTGGCTGAAGCCTGTGTTACCTAGACACTCACCTGAATGTCCAAAGTCTTCTACTGACCTTAATTTAATTGCATATTATTATCCACAGTAGAATTGACAAGGAAGAGAGAGCAGAAAAATAAACATATCTATTGCAATTGATTATTTATAGCAATCATTTGTACAGTAGATTGTGTTTAGTATCTTTATTGCCTTTACTTTGTGAGTTTTTTATAAAGTGGGACAACAGAAGAGATTGTTTAAGTAGAGGAATTGTACTCCAGCTAGAGCAGAAGTGGAAAAAAAAATATCCTGGGTTTGTTTGTTAATAGTCAACTCTCAGTTACCCCACTTGGATTAGACGAATTGCGGAGTTATCAGTGTCATGGGTGGAGAATCTACTATTTTAGGACAGTAACAGGGTTAGATGAGTACAGTGACTCATGACCAAGGCTGTATTGCTTTCAGGGCAAGCTCATCTCTGGAAGCAATATAGCTGCTGTCTCATGGAGTAGCTGGCTTTACACTATGACAGCTTGGGCATTTTTGCATGTTGTTCCCAAGACTGGGATGCCAGGAATTTCAGTGCAAGATCCATCTCCATTTGGTGGTGACTCCAATTTGGTGAGCCTGATGAGCTCCAGCAGCCAAAAAGGACCTGACTTTTTCTGAAATGACTGCTTCAGTGCTGCTTCCCAGGCAATGTGCCTCGTCTAGGAAGATGATTCAGTAGACTGCTGTATCATATGAGACCCTGGTCAGTCTACTGGATCAGCCAGATGAGGAGCAGTTCCCAGAGAAACACTGCGGCAGGTGTGCAGTGCCATGTTTGAGACTTTGCTGAAGCCAGTTTGGCGCTGGCAGACTAACGCTGCTGCTGCTGCACTGGGTGTAGTAAGCAATATACAGAAACTGCCTTTGAGGGAACTAGCCTCTGCCAGTCAACCATACCTCAAATTGGCTAAGGCTTGCCAGTAGATTTGGTTGGATGCAAACAAACCTTCTGTCTGTTCAGTGAGTCTGTGCTGTCTAATGCTCCCTCGTTTGTGGTGTCATCCATACTATCCAAGCTTTTTCTACTATTTGCTGCTGTAACAGCTCCCCGGTTAACTCCAAGAATAGCTACTCTTTGACTGGATTTGTGCAGCTTTAGACGCAAGATACTCTTCAGATGAAGCTGATTTTGGACAGACATCTAGGTATTGGCTTAACTTACAATTTTCCTTTTCCTTAATCTTTTTTGTAAAGTATACTGAGATCCACCACTAAAAAATATTATATGTTCTGTCTCTCTCTCTCTTTCCCCACCATCTCTTCAGTCACTTTTTACACGTCCTCTAAATCTCTCATGCCCTTTCTCAGTTGTTCTCCCATTTTTAGTGTCTTCTCCATAGCACAGCCTTTTTTTTTTTTTTTTTTTTTTTTCCTTTTGTTAGGTGATGCCTATTTCACCAGCTGATCTTTTTTTTTCTCCAGAACACAACCCGAGTCTCTCCTTCTCATAAACAGGCTATAACTGTAATTTAAAGAATGTCTGACCTATGACTCCTTGGCTGAGGCCAGGAAAGTAACTGCTAGGTCAGCTGTTGTTGCTGAGACACATCTCAGTATTTCAGGATTTAAAGATTTAAAGAGCACAAAACCTCTTACATTCCTTAGACAAAAGCAACACCTGTACAGCAACTGGTGGATCTTGAAAAGGTGAGACGGAGATCACGTTTCTTAATTTGTTAATTAAGAATTATTTAATGTTGTTGTGTTCTGAACTAAAACAAAGGAACAGGTTTTCTGAGGTAGCATAGAAGAAAGCAGGAATATGGAGCATGCTTTTGATAGCACAAAGGATGCACTTTCTCTGTTCCAAACTATTGTCTTCCTCAGTGATTTCTTCATCAGGTCTTGCAGCTGAAGTCTGGCGTGCATCACTGCTACAGGAAACCCAGATAGCTACTTGGCAAAAATATGCGTGTTTGTGGGCAGATGTATCAGAAGACAAAACTATCTTAGGCAAGTCAGATGTGGTAGTGGTGATCAATACACTCATCACTGATGTTTGTGAAGAATAAGATGATTGAACAGCAAGGACTTGTGATGCAGACCCTTCAGGTATGTCACCATACTTGGAAACACTGCATGAAAAAAGATCAAAGTGAATCCTGATACAGTCTCCTTCAGTCTTGAAGACAAAATGGAATGTTTAAATCTATGATTCAGTTTTCCCTGGTTTTGCCTTTCCATTGATACCTAAGTGATGTCATTTTAGTGAGGGCACTGGAAATACAGCAATGGAAAACTAGGATCTGAAAATGCAGCTGAGCCCAGCTGCTGTAATTAATGCTTATTATTACTGGCAGTGATGAATAATAAACAGAGATGGCTGAAAAATGCCAGTCTTTTTATCAGAAAATTAAATAATATTTTAATTTAAAGCCTGAATTTAAGAGGAAATGAAATCAAAATCAGTTTTTGGAAATGTTTCTTATGAAAAATTAATTTTTTTAAAACATCAGACCCAAAACCTTGTGCTAAGAGTGCTTGCTTGCTTTCTCTGGCTAGGTGTAAATCAGTGATTTTTTGACTAAGATTTTCTAATTAAGAATGAGTGGGCTTATTTCACCAAAGGTATAATCAGAAAATTTCAGCCATTCGTGCTGTATCACCAGGCCCCTGATGAGCCTCCCTGTCACTGCCTGTATCTTCCCCGCTTTCCCCACCTCTGCACTGACCCCAGGACCTTGCACATCTGCTTGTGGCCCAGGACCCCATGTCAGCCCCCTGGGACAATCAGCCGCTGCCCCAGTGATGACAGTGCCGTGGCAAGGGATGGTCTCCAGTTCCCCACAGCCTTGCCCTGCTGGGCCATGGGGCAGCACTAACAGCAAGGAGGAATACTACCATCAATACCAAGCAGTGGGCACAAAAAAGGTGAGCACCAGCAAGTAAAGGCAGAATTTGCTGTAAATCAGTCACTCACGGCAACCACATGGTAAGTGCCTGTGTGCATGTGTGTCTTTATCTCTTGCACTTGGTTGGACATGGGGAGAAACAGGTAGTCCATAACAGAGGAATGCAGACTATATAGATATATTTTTTATTCTCCTTGCCCTTTTCCAAGGAAAATACATAAACATGAGTAGTATTATCTCTGTCACACTTTCCTTGGTGCAAATGAGATGCTGCCCTAACACTGTTGTTTCTCATCCTGTGTTGAGTCATTCAGTGTAGATACTTTATCCTGCCCGTGTCTCTGCTGTTAGACCACAGATCATGTTCTCACTTTACAAATATAGCATATTAGTACATCTGGAAGGCTAGTCACGCTGTGGGGTTCTAAAGGGTCTTGCTGGCCATGATCTGTGCTGCTGCTATAAACAACCTCGGTGTCCCAAATTGAATAACCACAGAGTACACGCGGGAGCTCTGGACACTCGTGTTCTTTAGTAATAGGTAAGTGAGAGTTTTGCTGATTATTGTGTTTTGTTTCTTCAGATATGTGGTGTCAAGATGGGAAAGGGCAGGGAAAGTGAGAAGTTGTTATCAGGTCTTCACTGCTGCTGAGTATTTTTAAATGCTAATGTTGATGGGAAAAATAGCTGAAACATGGAGCATTAGTCCAAAGTAGTGTGTTTGCTGGACAGTTTTGCTTTAAAGATAGTAAGACTCACCCCCATATATAGTTCCTCTAAGTAGATTTACACCTGTGACAAATCCAAACTTTATAATTCAGGAAAGCTTTAAGACTCACTTCATGACTCAGTTGTAATAAACCCTTTCTATTACATCTCAAGGACATGTGCTGGTGTGAGAATGATTTTCAATAAAAAAATGGTTGGAGAGGTTGGTCATTTATCTTTGTTGTCTGTCAAAATTTAGAGTGGAATTTAAGAGTTATAGAACTTCAGTTTCTGAAGGCCATTTACAGCTAATCTAACTGGTATAGGAAATCTAACTTGCTAAATCTTTTGTGAACACAGCATATAATTTAAAGTCAAATATTGTCATTATTGTTGTTGTTGTTATGTTACCATAAGTATTTATGTGCTGTCTATCACTGACATGTTACTTTCTGTAGGCTAAAAGGTACTGACCAACTCTCTTCCTCTCAACAGTAGTTGACAGAGGATCAGTTTCAAGGATCAGTGGTGGATGATAATGCCCATTAACCAAAGAGGTAGATCCTACCAAAGAGTTTAATCCACATTGCTCTTCTCAGGCAGATGGTGAAGGAGCAGAGTTATGCCAGGGAGAATGTCCAGCTGTCCGTGCCACCTGTATCTCCTGTCCACAGGCACGGGAAGGTTTTGTGGGAAATGCTAAAGACACAGTTTTGGTAATGGAAGAGAGAAGATAAAATACAGCTGCCATATCATGACTGTGTGGTAGGATTTGGACCATACATGTTAAAAATCTTGGCTGCTGGTGTATTGGGAAGCAGCATCTTCTCTTGCTCATCTAAATTCCCTGCCATATCTTCTTAGATCACAGAATTTTGCTGTTTGGGAACTGTCTATGAGCATTTTACTCATGACACAAATAAAATTATCTTGTATCTAACACTGGGAATGGGACTAAGAGGCTTGAAGCCGTAGGTCAGACAGGGGTTTTTGCTCTCCTTCTGCAGTAAAGGAAAACACAGCTGACAGGATTGGATTCTTAGATCAATGCATGGAAAATGGACCCCTGAGAGCAAAAGGAAATTATTAAAATTTAGAGAATATTTTCTAGCTTCAGTTAGGACATTTATGATGCTGTCATCTGCACAGATAATTTCAGAGGCTGGACCCTGTACATGAAAGGTAAGAGTAGTAGCCTCATTTCCTGGGAATAGTCCAGGTCCATTAACCTTAAAACAAATGAGAATAAGTCAATGAAACGTTGTGCTAAAAAAACAGATGGCATAGAACAGGTCTGAGAAACCTGAGACTGTAATTTTATGCTTAATTTAGACCATCTAATTGCATGTGAAAGCATCCACATTTTGTTCCATGGCACTGAGTGAAATTTTATGTGCCATAGGTCTTTGCATGGGTAATTAAGTGGGGAGTCTCTAATCGATTCTTAGCACACGCTCTAGCTTTCCCAGCGTTCTGTTGTCTACCTTTTAAGACAATTGTTTTCACCCGCTGACTACACCTACATTCATAGATTCAATCACCTTTAAAAATATGTAATACATATTTGAGCTTACTGTTTTTCCTTTGACAAGAAACAGCCTTAAATATATGCACATTTAAAATATAACAGCCCTCTCTCAACCTTATGAGAGTTAGATCTCTCTTCAACAATGCCCAGTGAAAAAAAAAAGAATGGATTTATGTCATAGACATCAGTCCAGAGTTTCATTGGCTTCATTGTCAGTGGAAGAATCACTCTGAATAATTAGTCAGTTCACTGAAGTGCTAGGGGAATACATCTGTAATAAATCCCCTTGCATATGTAACATCTATCCCGCTTGATGGAAAACATATTAGTGCTACAAGAGTTGAGGAAGTATAAGGGATATTGTAATTCATCTGCTAATTAATCCATAATTAAAGACCTAATTAATGAGTAACCCTGTGAAAAATTGTCAAAAAATCAAGATGTGAAGATTGTAATGATAAAGGGGAATCTTGTTTGCAAGACTGGTTAATTTACATCTAGAATAGGAACTGATTAATGAAAACTGTCAGTAAGACGTGCTGCACCACTAGACAGAGAGAAACATGCACATAAAAATGTGTGGAAGACAAAGCTCAACCTTTGTGTATTATATTTGCAAATCTTCTGCATTTTAGGTTGTTTGTAGTTATTCCTACTTGTAGTATAAGGAGCAGGTTAAGAAAAGACATATTTGCTCTCTTAGTTGTTTTATGTAAACATTGCAAAGGTTATTTATTTGTGTGTGAAAGAGGTTAATGTCATATTCTGTTCTTAAATTCCTCTTTTATGAAATAGCTAAAGCAGAAAACTCAAGAAGAACTTAATCCATCAGAGCATTCAGGATTGAGCCCTGTGATATGCAAAGACACTAATTTCTGAAATTAATGTCAGGGAAAGCTGGACTAATTAATAGCTTGAAAGTGTCACTGTCTGTCTGTGGTTGTTTATCTAGGAGCTGGTTGGCTGAGACTGTTCTCTTGAGAGAGCAGGAGGGAATATTTCAAACTCCCAAAACATCTCGGCTCACGTCCAGGTGTCAGGACTGCTTTCTCCAGCCCTGGAGCAACCTGTCCCTTTCCTCTTCTATTTATTCCACAGTGCAGCTGCATTTGCTAGATCTCTGCAGACCCAGGCCTTCAGAGGGACACCCGCTGTGATCCATAGCCTTGCCCTCCCCACCTGCTCCCCACAACCCAGCCATCACATGCATGTAGATATGATCTGAAGCACAATTTAACTTGGGTCCTCAACCTGAAACTCTGACTGTCAAATCTGCACATTTGGCAAGTCTAGTGACAGATAAACCAGCCAAACTAGCAGGGAGGACATTTCTCTGCTGGTGTAGAACAAGAGACTGTTACTGACAGCAAGACTAAGTGAGAAAGAGCAGCTTCCCACTTTGCAGTCGTGTCCCACTCCCCAAGTGGCACAGGGAAGCACTACTCCACTTACAAGCTGTGCACAGTTAACACAATGTAGTGTATATTCTGAACATTGTCACAATTTCTATTGCTCTTTCAGTTGCAGCATGTTTCTGTAATTTAATCTTTCCTTGATAACACAAAAAATGTGTTCAGTTGCTATCCAAATGACAGGTTTCCTTTGAATTATTTAAAGATTTATGAGATAAATGACTTAATTGTTCTGAAGCACAGTGTGAGCAAGCTTATTTCCTAAGAAATTATTTTCAGGGTTGGTAGTAAATATATTCACCCACATTCTCTTCTATGTAATCCTGCAAGTAATATTCATAAGACTGCAGCAGATCTCCCAGAGTGATTGTCTGAAAGAAAAAGAACCCAAGTGAACACAGATGTCAAACAAATTGAAGAAACCAAAACATTAATAATTTGGTAACTCATGTAAAGCAGCAAAGGAAAATATACACAGTGCTGCCATTGATGGCAACCAGGCCCCATATGAACTCAGGAGGGCTGTTAACAGAGGCTAATATTGGCTTTATCTGTAGTATCAAAACTATGCTGGACATCTTCCAGACTCAAGAGAAGACACAGGTCTTGTTCTACAGAACACATTGTGCACAGGCAGGTTGGCCAGCACTAACACTGGTGACAGCTGTGTTCAGAGGAGGCTAGACTTTAGTATAAAAAAGCCGATCTAATTTTGGTTTATGAATGGCTGTATTCAACCTACTCCAGACAAGACAGAGATAACATTGGTAAACTGGAAGGAGCTGTAGAAGAGTTGGTACAGCTAGTCCTGGAAGGCCACACAGTCATCATGTCTAAGAACACTTTTCCCCTGTGCTCCACTGCTTTCCTTTCTGAAGAAGACCTTGCCTTGGAAGTCCTTCTGTCTGGAATCCAGTGTTACTTTTATTCTGATGTATCCTTAAACAGTTTACTTCTCAAAGAACAGGCAAACTGTGGCATCCTGTGATGCAAGCACAGGTAACTGAGGTGAAACTCCTTCAGCATTACACACCAAGAGCTGCGAAAAGAAAGCCCCATTTTACAACCCAGTTGTCAGAGTGGTCCTCCGTATCTCAGGGTGGTGCACGTCCAGACATATTGCAAGTCATAATTTGCTCTGCTTTTATTAAGCTCAGAAAAAAACAAACCAAACCAAAACCAAAAACAAAACCCAGAAAAAGAAAGAAAGTGTTAAATGCCTGTGCTGGGTTCAGAGGCTAAGTGGGAACAAATGCAAGTAAGTGGTCATGAGATCACTGCCTGCTGTCAAAGATGGCTGTGAAGACATCTGGCAGGTCTGTTAAAAGAGACTTGAACTCATGTGGGTACCTCTGAGTTGTGGCTTTATTCAGAAGAGTTAGCAGGAACAGCAGCGTTGGGTCACCTCCTCAGAGAGTGACAATCTAACATCATCACAGTCTCGCTTATATAGGATTACAGACAGGGGATTGCGACAAAGGTATAGTTTCATGGAATTTTATAAATATTCAACATGTTCCCGTTCTTCTTTCCATTTGTCATTCTTGGACTTGCAGTTCTCCTTTCTCCTAGGTGATTTACTAACTTCTGCCTTGCTTGCAGAACAAATGGTCATCAGGGGTTGCGGGGTTGTGGATAAACATTATTATCTAGTGCTCCACCTGTCGGCGTCCGACTTCTATAGGTCATCCGTCTACCACTGAAAGGTCTAACTTCAAAGGTATTCTGCGTGCTAAGCAGCTTAGGTAACCATGCTTGTGATTATGGGCTGGGGCTGTACGCAGGACTATAGCTGAGAACTTCAGCTAAGCAGCAATCGGATTAATTCACAGTAGTTATGCTAAGGCCTCAAGGCCTAGTCAGGCCTTCACTCTATAACAAGGTCTGTGGCAGATAAACAGGTAAACAAGTAGCTGAAGGAAGCAAGGGCATTTAAGGGGCAGCATGCTAAATGTCTCAGTTCAACATGGTCTGAAGTACGTCTTTGTAGCAACAACAGGAACAATAAATAGAAAACAATAAAGATTATAGACATTGCAAGGCAGATGTAGTCTTTTCCATTCTGTAGTTTTTCAACACCTTACTGAATAGATCTGGTCCAGAGCTTCTTGTACTCCTACTATTTATAGAAGAAAGTCTGAATTAGTGCTAGAGAACTGTCTGCACACTTTTAGGTGAATTTATACAATAAAATAATGTTAACGATAATATAAATGCTAAAATAAAAATAATCCATGCGGATACTTAAGCAGATGCTTTACTAGCAATAATATTTGGCATTAATGTTATATCATTTAAACAAAACATGGTATAAATAACATCACTAAGGTTTTGCTTTTTTGCCACCTAATCCTCCAAATGCTTGAGTGTCTATATACTTACACACCAAAGGACTGTATTTGATTTTAATAGGCCCATTTATACATACAGTTAAATGAATAGAATTTTTGCAAGATTGTAAAGGAATATTGTTGTCTCCTTTTTAAGACCAGAAATCTCACAGAAGTGTTTGTGAAGGCATTTGTTCTGTTCCATGCATGCAGCGATAGCTCATGGCAATCAGAGACCTAAAACTGAATATTGACAGCAAAAGACTGCTTTGATGTGAGCAAGTGCTGCTTCTCACCTCAGCTGGCCCAGAGAGGTGGTGGATTATTAGATTCACCTACAAAGAACTTAAGATAGGTTTCAGTGTTGATATGGGGCCTGCAGGAGGGCAAAGCTGAGACAGTTGCTGAGGAGAGGGGCTTGGTAAGGTGCTCTAATGAAGGTATAGGGATCTAGAACAGTGAGATTGAGAAAAGTTTGTAGGTCATAGTATCTGGGACTGAAAGTACAACTTTGAGGGGAGAAATATGCATTTGTGCTTTAGAATGCAGAGAAGGGAAGTGTCAGGTGTAAAGATTCTTGTGAGTTTGCATTGGGTCTTGGCTGAGATGGAGCCCTCATAGTGCTGTGTGTTGCACTGGTAGCTAGAAGGGTATTAATAACACAGGTGTTTTGGCTCCTGTGTAGCAATGCTCACGCAGCATCAAGGCTGTCTCCCCAGCATCCCCCTCCCCCCAGCAGGCTTAGGGTCCCAGAGGTGGGCAGGATCTTGGGAAGGGGCAGAGCCACAACAGTTGACCCAAATTGACCAAGGGTATATTCCATACCATATAACATCAGCTCAGCAATAAAAGCTAAGGGAAGGGAGAAGAAGGGGAGTATTTGTTGCTACGTTCGTTGTTGCTCTGGGAGCAACCGATACTCATATTGAAGCCCTACTTTCTGGGTAGTGGCTGGACATCGCTTGCTGATGGGATGTAGAGAATAAAATCTTTGTTTTCCTTTTGCTTCTGTGCACGGCCTTGGCTTTTGCTTTAATTAAACTGCTTTAATTGAACTGTTTAACTCTCGAGTTTTTAATCTTATTCTCCCCCCCTCATTTTGCTAAAAGGGGGAGTGATAGAGGGGCCTGGTGGGCAGCTGGTATCCAGCCAGGGTTAACCTACCACAGACTTCCTTATGGGTGAAAACTGGGACAAGGCTGTAGATAATCTAACCTGTTAACTGAGGAAGAGGAGATGTTGCAAAGGGCTATGGCATTCAAAGGGATTTTATTTTAAAAATAAGCATTGTTTTTTTTTTTTCTCCCATTTCTTAACAAAAGTATAAAGAGAGGAAAGGAGTGAGGCAAAGGGAGACTTCTTTCCTCTGCTGTTAGTACAAATTTCTGTGGTTAGAAACTCTAGTATCACTTTGCCAAATAATTCAAATTCTTATTACCAAAAAAGCTCTTTTTAATCTCTGAATGGCCAGCTTTGTTTCCAAGCTAACCGTTACAAGAAAGATAAGAAATCGAACTGACTTCCCAGTAAATTGCCTTTTAAGGATATTGGCTAAGGCCTTGCAGATTACTTCTTGGGAGGTGTAAATGGCTAGGGATAAGATTATTTGCTACCACAGACACACACAGAGAACTATTTTCTCCAGAAGTGATTCTCTTGTAAGTGACATTTTTGTCTCCTCTTCATGTTCCTGAATCCCTTTTCCCCTGGAAACCACTGTGCTTTCATTATCATACATTGCTGAAGAGCCTTGCTTTTGTGATCTATCTCACTAATAGCTTGTAAGGCTGAATGAGTGTTATAACCGTGCATCATTTAAGAAAGGTGTGTTGATGAACTACAGCATAATTTAGGTGTAGATGTCACCCAAGGAAGATGACATTAAGCTGCAAACTCAGTGTAGTTATGAAGTAGGGCCTTGCAGATGCAGGTGATGGTTGCTTTTGTGGTCAGGATTTGTCCTTAATTAAAGCAAGGTTTCCTGTTTCTTGGGTGAGAAATAACTTTAGTACAGTTTTTGACTTTCACTTACTGCCATATTAGTGGGTAAGGTAATCCTCCCAAAGTATGACCAAAGTTTGCCCTTAATGAGCATGTGTAAGTATGGAGTGTGAAAGGAGCAATGCTGAATTACAAAAAGTGGGAAAACTGGAAGGGGACGGGGGCTGAAGTATATGTAGATTTGGGTGAATAGGCATGTGACTGCTTTGAGCAGGGCAGTTGGACTATGTGACCTCCAGAAGCCCTTTCCAGCCTCACTGGTTCTGTGATTTCTGATAATGGGTAAAAATGCTAACAGTGACCACCTGTGAAAAGCCAAAATATGGGAGGGAACACAACTGTGTAATGAGAGTTGAAAGGAAGAAGTTAGAAAAAAACCAATCTATAATGAGGCATTTCTCTACCCAAATGTGACTTCTAACCTTTGACTAATAGATGGCAGCTTTGGGTTTTCTTGTGCACGCCTAACCTGATGATTGGAAGAAAGAAACTGCTGTACATGACCTTGAACAGGTACAGCTCCATGTATTTCTGGAAGTGGAGATTGTGACTGGGAGTTGCTTCTTCTGTCACGAATTCTTGCTGTGCATGAGTAAGAACCCTGAAGAACCTATGCTTAAGATCAGATAAATCTAGTTTCTGTCAGCTTCCCAGGTCCTCTTCTCTGGGCAACTTCATGTCACAAGGAAAATGGTGACGTCTGAACTTTTGGAAATACACATTCTGCCATCACAATTGATACTTCATGCCCACTTTGTGGACTGAGACGTGGGGTAAAGCAGCAGCCCTGTGAAGGTCGTTAGGTCACCTTTTCACAGTTATAGGTAGCAACAAACTTTCACGTTTGTCCTGATAAATATTTCTAAAGCCTTATCCACCCTGTGATCTGATCAGGATTTGTGGCTTTGCTCCTTCTGAAGAGATTAGCCCTGAGGAATTACGATGGACACCTCTCACCTCCCACTTATGTTTTTCCTCTGCTTGGTTTTACCATTGAAGAAGGATCCTGATGCATTGCAGCCTAATCCAATATGTGGATAAAAGCTGTATGAACTTTTCCAACCTGAGTGTCTAATAAATCAGTGTCTCAAAAAAGAACAGATGACTTAACCTGGGAGGCAGGAAGGTGGGGAACAAGTCAAAGAAATAGAGTACTTTCACAGTTTATTCAGACTTTGTGATTAAGGCCATCTAGCTCCAACAGAGGTCAAGTGTCCAGCTGCCACTTCACTGTCTCTGAGCAATTCAGCTCCTGCAATAGCCCTTCTACCAAAACACACTGCTATGTATTGGCCTATTAAAATGAAATAGATCCTGCAGAGTGACTGCTGGTCTGCAGCTACTGTGAGGGGGAAGTTCTTGTCACTGGGTCGCTTGACTTTGGCAGCAGAGGAGAACGTTTTATTTTATGCAGTAAAGAGTTTCCTGTAAACTGTTAGTGAATATGTTTTGGAAGGGTACAGCTGATTATAGATAAACCTTTCCATTGAGGATAAGGTCACCATTCTCATTACACTGCTATTAATGGGGTTTTGACTCAGCTGCTGTCAGCAGTTCCAGATAGGTTGGGAGCTGTTTTTGCCTCATTGTTAGTGCTCGTAAAGATAAACAAGCAACAGGGCAGCTTTATGAACAGCAGAAACAACAGTTTATATGAACATCCTAAGATTCCGAAGACTCTGTCAGAAAAATATTGGTATCTGACCAGTCTCTGTGCCAGCATTTAGAGGTATTTGTAGGTCGTTTCTTACTGAGGTGAAAAATAAGGTGGTCAGGTAGGAACCTTTCCTTTTGGTTTACCTATGCATAATCTTTTTTAGTCCACAGTGTGCATTTTCCAGAGGACATGAAGACGTTTTGTTAGCTCAGAAGAAATTATGTGTTACATATTACAGAGAGGTGTATAAAGTGAAAGGGGTGAAAGAGAAAAGGGACAGTGCAGGAAGCTGCAGGAGAGAAAATGCAGAGGGAAGAATAATTTCCTCTTCCTCCTCAGTATCATAACAGAAGGATAGATAATAAGTAGGCTACATTGAAGGACAAAGAGCCTGGAAAAAAATGTTCGCAGTAAGGTCTGAGGAAAAAGTAATAGATAAAAACTCGAAAACAGCCAGTAAAGGGAGGGGCAGTTTGCTTTTAAAATGACTGGTAAATGATCCAGTGGGGTTTTCTTCTTTCTCTGAGGTTTTATTTTTATTATTATTTTTAAGCTTATGGATGGTATAATAAATGTGTTTTCTGATGAAACCTCAAGTGAAGTTTAAATAACTGATTTTCTCTGTCTTTATTTTGGTAGAGGCAATTATTTTTAGAAGGCTTCAAACGTCTGTTTTAGAAGACTTGTTCACAGTGGTTCAGGAAATGATGTTATAAAGAAGTAAGCAGAAGTCCTCTATAGACAATCTAGCTGTATTTAATGAAAACCAGTGTATTGTGATGATTGTACCCTCACTGGTCACTCCAAACGAGAGAGTACAGTCTTACCTGTCTTATCAAGATTTTTATCTCTACTTGTGTTAGTGATTTAGTAGGTGATTTGTTTCCTTTGTTGGTACGGAGCCATTGCTACAGTTGAGTAAGGAACACTGTGTTTCCAATCATATTGTGTTTCACAAGCTGTAAATGCGAGGTCTTCCTCTCTTGTGGTTGTTAAAGATACCTCAGTCTGTTTTTTTCCCTTGAATAAAAAAAAGGCAATGTTCATGTTAGGTCAAGCTCAAACATCATGCCTGCTAGAGGGAATGAAAGCTTTGTCATGGACTTCAGTCAGGGCAAAGTTCCTACAAGAAGTTTCTGTGGTTTTAACTAAATATGGAAAGCTTGGAGAGTAAGGGTCCAGTTCAGATCAGTTCTTAACTGCACAGGACCTAATACCTTGATATCAAGCTTCCGACTGGTGGAAGGTAATTCTACATGCACTAATAAATGGGGACCATGTGTACACAAACCCTTCACCTTATCTCTGGCTTTGATAACTTTCCATTGCATGTTACAGGGCTGGTCTTTCAATATTGTTCACAGATAAGCACATACTTATGCAAACACTGGAAATTCCCAAATTCCGCTGGAACATGATAGCTCAAGATCAGTACATGAGAACTCAAGATGAAGTACTTTTGCACAATTTACAATGAATAAATTCTCTATGAGCTCTCATTTTCATATTAGTTACATAAATTGTTAAAAATACAAAGTGTTTAAAGGTATTTTCACCAGTGTTACTTAGTCAAATCAATATTTCTTCACAACTCTGTCTTTATCTTGGAAAGAGAAAAGTGCAAGGAATGCAAACAATTCAACACATGGCTGTTGCCATAGTTTTATGCAGAAGTCAATTGTATGCTACATTTACTGCCAGCACAAAACTCTACACAAATTAGGTATAATGGAAAAGACACTATGTTAATATTTCTTATGACTTCAGCTTTTTTCCCCAGATAATTTCATGAAACATGATAATTTAGTTCCTTATTTTTCTCATTGTTTCTTTCCTGAAGTGTTCATGATGACTTGTTCTTGCAGGAAAAGCTTAATGTGGACACTATGGGGCATCAGGTGATAATATTTGACTTTTCTCTCATAAGAGGACTGTGGGAAAGTCGAGTTAAGAAGAACAAAGAACGTCAGAGGAAAGAGAAAGAAAGATTAGAAAAAAGCTCATTGGAGAAGTAAGCCAACTTTTCTGCTGTTCATTTTAACTGAATCCATTACTATTATCCACTAACATTGCCATAAACTAAGCATGATCAGATCATTCAATTTTTTTTATTTGCTTTTGATTTCAATGATTTCTTGCCTCTTTTCCTCAGATGATTGTAAGAGAGGTGCAACACAAACTGCGTTGGTATTTCATTAGTCCCTGCTGTTTCTTATGTAGTTTGTAATTTACTAATAATGTATTTTATTATCTACTGTGTAGATTAAATTTGAAGAGAAAAATAACACTTTTTTTGTACCTTTCTATTGCTTATATGCTAGATAAAAGATTGGTTATTTTCTGTAGAATTAATGAAAACTTGTTCATAAAATTCAGTACTAAAAATACTTTAAGCCTTTTTGTTGAGTTGACAGGAGAAACAAAAGGAATTAAATAAATGGACATATACAGTTGATTTTGAATAAGAAAGAGAGGATAGAAAAAAGCATTATCAGAGGATTTTTTTCTTGTTCAAATATCAAAGAGAGCCTTGATTATAATGCTTATACCTACTAATCATATTACTGTTTTTATTATATTTAATTTATGGCTTCTTTAAGCAATATTTTGGTTTCTTTATGTTCGTTCCCATTAGAGACAGTGAAACATTATACTGTGCTGGCAATGTTGGAAACATACAACTTGCCATTTTTCCCCTCTGAGAACAAAGCAATAAAAAAAACTTTTTGTTTTAAAAATAGAGTGCACAGACTTAAACAGTTTCCTTGTTTAAGTGCATCATTGCATTGAACTTCTGTGTGGTGTTTCAGCTGTCTCAGGAGCCTCTCACTCACAGGTTCTCACTGCTAGTACAGCTGCACTGACAACAAAGCAGCTGGGCTAAGAGGAGACCAGGGTAATACAAAGTCTGACTGCCCTTTCTCTTCAAATTATCCAAAGTCGCAGTCTTAATTCTCCCATCTCTACCCAAAGCTTGCACCAAAAACCATAATACTAACAACAAAAAAAGAAAAAAAGAAACAAAAAATAAAAATGAAGCTTGTCTTTCAAATTTAGTTCTCCAGCAAGGATAAACTTTATTTTTGATATGTGCTGAGGGATAGAAAAATTTGCTGTTGAGTGTTACCCTTATGGTGGAGAAGTGAATGGATTTGGGATGAAACATGGTCAAACCTCATTTCTGTCCCTGGTGCTACATTAAGGAGTAGCTTTGTGCAATTCTAATGTAGATAAAGCAGATGACACTCTACTTTACTGCTGTCTATGTCAGCTAGTGGCTCTTGGGGCTGCAGTGCAGCCTTTTTTATAAACGTAATATTATGGCTAGGAATCCACACCTGTAGCTTTCAACAGCACATGCAGTCATGTGTTGTTATTTCATTCAGAATTGATGAAAGGTCAGTCCCAAGGTGGACCTAAATGTCAACATCCCCCTGCCATGTTTTGTTTGGCTTTAGGTTTTCTGTGGTGCAGAAGATATCTACTGAGTTCACTATCACAAAAGCAAACCAGAAGTGCCAAGCATGGGGAACTTCTGTATGGAAGAGGGAAAGAGGGTAACCTTATGTGCTCTGAGGTAGCTAATTTCAGCTCCTATTTTTTTTTTTTTCGGTAGCATATATTGAGTCTCATTTCTTACTGTGATTTGGTATTTTGATAAAAACTGTACATTCTCCCTGCCATTTCTGCCTGTGGTTATTTGTCTGCAGACACCCCTCCAGCTGAAAGAGTGAAGCTGGAGAGAGCCTGTTCTGCTCTTTTCCACTAATGAGGTTCAAAGTCATTCTGTGTATCTTCCTGCACCAACTGGAGATGGGAATTTGAGATATGATGCAGAGAATAAAAAGTTCCAAGCATACTTTCAGCATTCACAAAGAATTTCTGTTTTCTTCCTTTAGCTTGCAATTTGCACATGGTGCTTTGTATTTTTTTGCATGTCTTCATGCAATCAGATTGCTTTCTGGTTAGTACTGCTTCTTTTAGAGCTCCTGAAAAAAAGGAGGAAGTACATCAGACTTTGTTTCCTGAATGTGAGTTGAGTGATCAGTATTTCCAGCCACTGAAATGAATGGCAAAGTTCATATTAATTCTTATGATGCAGGTTGCATGCAAAGCTGGTAAAATAATGGTTGAAGTCATAAAAGTATTGGTAATAAAACACAAAATTCAGTTAAAAGAAAAATCCTCTTTGTTTTATGAGGTGTCTTTTAGGTCCTAAAGGACAGATCACAAGTTATTCTTAGATGCTTTTTAGTGTTTCCGAAGGCTGAGCCAAAAATAGGACAAGATTTTGCTTCTTGTTAGCTCAAAAATATAGACAAAATTGTAACTATTATTAAATGCTTAATATAAATAATGTTTCCTTGTAGTTAAACAATTCATTGTTTCAGGGAGTTCCACGTTTTAGCAAATTCTGGTATTCTACTTGGAGATTAAAATTTTTCAACTGTTGGGTAGATCCACTGAAATCAGTGGCAATGCTTATTGCCAAGTCACAGTAAGAAAGCATTTTGGAAAGGATTGTGACCCAAGATGTTAATTCCACAAAGACATTGAAAGAAGGCAGTTTCCCTGAACTGAGGACTGTTATCTAGCATTTAAGATTCTAGTATTTGCTTTTATCAGAAGCCAGAGTGAATTCCCAAGTAGGACTGAAATTAATACAGTTTCTCTGCAAATATATTCCTGTAACAGAGGAGTGTGAAATCTGAGGCTGCTTTGCTTTTTTTTTTTTTTTTTTTTTAAAATCCAGTTTTCCTCAAAGAGGTTACACTTCACTAATGACCTTGAGATTGTGCAGTTCCTTATCAACCATGTTGCTATGTAAAATGACCTGATAAAATGTAGTGAAATGTGGTATGCATTATTTGAGGAAAAACTCCCAATTAACCTCTAGGGAGCTTTGCTTGCTTTGGGGCAAGGTAATTTATTTCATGCAGGGTCAGTAAGCAGTCACATGTAAGATGTGACTTTACAAGCCTTTCTAAGAGGAAAATCTCACAAATAAATGCAAAGCTTGAACTGTGTTTGCATTAGTGATGAGGTCTTGTAAAGATTTTGGGATTTTACAGGTCTAGAATAGATGTTTAAGCAGCTGGCCAGCGAAGGCTGGTGGATGAACAGTCTACTCAGAATATTGTGAGAGGCTCATATCTGGTTCTCTGAGATATGGGTATCAGATCACTTCATGCAGATTTAATTCAGTCCTCTGTTTCTCCTTTGTTTTTGTGGGACTGTGGAACTATGGCAGTTTAAGGAGCCCCTATTTCTGGGAAAACATATGAACCAGCAACTGAGTGTAAAAGAAAAAGAAACAGTACAGTGTTGTGCAGCAGTAATTTAATTTTACGTCATCTACTTAATCCCATCAGACAAGCCCATTCTAAATCTCCTATAAGAGATGAAACACAAAGTCTTACAAAAAATGTGCACTGTTCTGTTTGTGAAGGTCTGCATTATGGAAAGAGTTTATGGCACTCTTTTATATTTCGTCTTCTAGATTCTGGTAGTGGTGAACAATCATATATTGTGCCCTGAAATCCTGAATGTTGTCAGACTAACTTGATGTGGTATTGTGATTTTCCTTACTATTTTTTCCTTTTTCCCACTTGACATTTTTTTTGGAAAGGGAATGAGAATAAAAGTTTATGGTTAATTTTTTTTTTTTAAGGGTTGCAACTTGTTTGTCTTCTGTGTGAAAAGCAGGCAAGTCAAAAATTGAAGGCTGACAAATTAAGCATTCAGGAGAGGAAATACCAGAGCTGTTTTCCCAGATTAGCTATCTAAATCTTTGCTGTGAAAAGGCACAGCCTACCCTGTCCACCAACCAAAAGTGCAGCAAGGAGTTTGTTTGGCCACCTCTTCCACTGTGTCTGTTCCCAAAAATTTCCTCTCAGAGTCTGGCTAACTAAATGTGTATTACTTTTTAGAGCTATGCGCTTCCTGAATGTTGAAAGTCAGATGAAAACTTTCAGTGTATGGATAGACAGCGACTTTTTTCCCATGAGAGTTCATTTGTTTGTTTAATAAAATTGTTTTGTCTCTATCTCTCTGTTGAAATTCAGTGTTATAACTCTATAGGTACCTGAACTAAGATTTTGTTTGTGATGCTTATCTTTATTCTCCCACACAATACCCAATTCAGATATTTTTCTAAGCAAGACTAGAACTCATACTGGGAGTCCTTAGACCCAAACACAAATTATAGGCAAGAAGTTGGAAGTAGATCTACAGCACTAATAACCACTGAAATTATTTGTCTTTGTTCTTAGGCCCTTGTCGTTACAGACTTTTATCTAAAATAATGCACACGAAGGGTTGAAAGATAAAAGCTGCTGTCCACCCACAATTCTTTACAACTCATGGAAGAGCCTGGCAGAGGAGTTGAAATTAAATTAATTAAGTTGAATTTGAAGCGAATGTTATTTGTCCATCAGGAATATTAGTCTGGGCTGAGCTCCAGTTTAACTGTTTTACTCTTATGAAAATACCATAGGATTATTTAATGATCTTGTGTGGCTAGTGATTCTGATTTAACTATCATTCAGGAGTACTTTACTGGTGTCACCATGTAGTCTCCTGGCTATTTTTTCCATCCTGATTCAGACAAAACAGTGCCATCTAATGAAACTTCTTTTCTTTACCTAAGAAACACAGCTTTTCCTCAAGACCTCCTAATCAGACATTGAGCAGTGGGTAACTGCAGAAGGAAGCACCATTCAAAGCCACCCACCTACTCCTCATTTACTGGGATGGCTCTGAAATCCTTACAATGCAAACTTCTTGTTTTCCAAGCTGCTTTCTCCTTTGAAGGGTCCATTCATTGATTATACGGTAATTCTTTGCATCAGGTTTATTAGATTTGTGATTTTGTTGGAGAATCTAAAATGCCAAGCAAGGAACTCCCATATCCTAGATAGGAAATATTTATAATAAAAAAAATAATTATATGTTGCTAAATCTCTTTGCTACAGGTATACTCCAATAATGAAGTAACATTTGGGGAACAATTACCTGAAGACAAGCAATAACCAAAATGGAAATACTTGAATATTTTGTTTCCCTGCTGATCCTGTTTCATATCTAATTGTCCTGAAAGCTTACTGAAAACCATCAATATATTGGGAAATATCTTGCTAGAATTGATGTTTCCTCTATACTGTTTACAGTCTGCTTTAGTGACAGGCATTCTTTTGCATTGCAGATAGAAAGGTATGAAACATAACTTTTTTTGACTGACATAAGCAGCATGCAATCAGCCTTTTTTAAAATTAATTGAACTAGTTGCATGATTGAAGTGGAAATACAGGAGTAGTTAGCTGCGTTGGAACCTCAGATCTCACCTGGGTCCTATGTCCAGAAATTTTTTTTTTTTTCTGTTTATACTCCCACTCAAATTAGGCTTGACTTGATTAAGATACACTTTCTGAATATTGAAAATGGTAGTTCTTTCTTAATATGACTGGAACTGTTTGATCAACCTCTAGAAGAAGATCAAAGTATTTTCTTACTGAATAGTAACAGAAAGACATCAACTTCAGGAACACTGTTATTTTGTAACCAACTCATAGTTTGTCACGTGAAAATGTGTTCCTGGAATATCAGAAGCTTTTAAAGTGCCAAGACCAGAAGTTTGATTACTCTGAAAGAATATTGGCATAATGAAAGGCTGATTTCATAGAATTATAGCATGGTTTGGGTTGGAAAGGACCTCAAAGATCATCCAGTGCCAGCCCCACTGCCATGTGCAGGAGACCTCCCACCAGACCAGGTTGCTCAAAGCCTCATCCCGTCTGGCCTTGAACACCTCCAGGGATGGGGCATCCACAGCTTCTCTTGACCACCTGTTCCATTCTCTCACCACCCTCACATTAAAAAAATTCTTCATAATATGTAATCTAAATCTACACTCTTTCATATTAAAACCGTCACCGCTTGTCCTGTTGCTACACTCCCTGATAAAGAGTGCCTCCCCATCTCTCCTGTAGGCCCCCTTCAGGTACTGGAAGGCTGCTATTAGGTCTCCCTGGAGCCTTCTCTTCTCCAGGCTGAACAACCCCAACTCCCTCAGCCTGTCCTCAAAGGGGAGGTGCTTCAGCCCTCTGTTAATTTGATTTTTGTGGATATTTCTTTTCTGTTTTTCACACTGGTTTAGACGTCTTTCCTGAAGATTCATTCAATAGCCTCTATGTATGACCAACATCGTGGTAGTTCTATTTTATTTGAGCATTGTCACCATTGTCTTTCTTTAATTAAAATGGTCTTTATTTTCATAAAGATCCTTTAAAATGTACCATCTCAAATTTTTTTACAATGACAGAGCTGACTGACAACCATGTAGATGAATTGATCCCTTTGGTTTGTTCTTGACTGTAACCTGAAAAATGCAGCTTTGTAGTCTTTGCTTAATGATATACACTGGCTTGGTGTCAGTCGCACCTCCAGACCGGGAAGGCTCATTAAGTTGTTTAGTGTGTACCCCAAGGGTATAAGCAGGGGCTGTAAATTCTTATACCCTCTGCCCTTGGGATATATCATGTTTTCATTCTTGGATATACTATACAAGATTACACATGTTTGTTGCTGCGTTATTAATTAAATTTCTGTCTGTTCAAAATGTGCTTGTACGTAGTGCTTAGCCTGGTTACCATAAGCGGGCATTCTTTAAAAGCTTAACAGGACATGTTGCCATCATTTAACGTATGAGTAAAGAAGAAACTTATCACAATATTTCCACACCAGTGTGATATCCATGTTTAATTCGTAACCAAGTTTAATTTTTAATGCCTGTCTTTTTTCTGAGGTCAGTATTTCACTGACTGATTTGGTGACAGCATTTTTTATTATATGCATTTTATTTTATTTTGTTAACAATGTGTCATGACCACCTGAGATCTGTGTTTTGTACTTTTTCAGTAAAGTGTCAGAGGACAGTTTATTCTTTCATCTTTAATGTAGCTCCCTTCTTGCACTTTTCCTTGTTGTGAGAGAGTAAAATTTTAGATCTGAGCCCTCAGCTCTTGTGTTCCTGGAGTCTACCTGCCAGAGTCAGCACTGAAGAGTAGTAAAGCATCTCAGCGCCTTACTTTTTATTGCGAGTTAGACTTTTTGACCTCTTCTTTCTGTTTGTTAAGTTTCTAACGTTCTTAGAATTTATACTAGGACGTACGAGTCAGTCATTTTTTGTGCATGAATGAAGAGCAATGAATACAAAAAAAGCATCTTGAGGGCAAGATTTTTCAGTGTATTGCATTATGCACTGAGATCAAATGTTTATCGTTTTGGTAGAAAATTAAGAAATTCCATGGAAATGAGAGGTATAGTAGTGCAGAATTAAGCTTCACAGAGGGATAGAAAAGCTGTATGTGGAGGACTGGGTGAGGACGTGAGAAAGACCAGTACAGAAGTGGTAAATAAAGCTAAGATTATTTAGAAGATTTTAGAAGAAAAGAATGCCAGGGGTTTGTTTTTTTTTTTTTCATTTGTTTCTTTTTTTTTTTTTTTT
>WKFP01014227.1:347230-407345 GCA_011057875.1 Pterocles orientalis
TTGCTTTTTTTGGGGGGGGGGGGGTGTTCCTGCCGCTTAATAAGGCTCAGAGACTTTTATTGTTCCTTTCCTTGGGGATTTAATTAACATTTTTTTCCCCTCCTCTGCCCACTTCACCTCCCACCTACCTTGCTTAGTAATACAGAGCTTTTACAGCAAATCAGCTATGCTCACCGGTAGGTAAGTTTCGCAAAAAAGCTTGAGTAGGTGGTTTGGGCCTGTTTGTTTTTCTTACAGTATATGAAAGTGTCATTTTTTGAGCTTTTCCTAGTGATCTCTTGCTATTGCATTGTCTGCCCTCTGTTGTGCCAGTGGTCTTTGGGGTTCAAATGACAGATTGAAGAGGCAAGATCAACATTAAAAATTGAATTGGCTTATGTGTTCAAGCATCTGAAAGAGGTGTTTCAACTTTCATGTCCGCTGGTATGGAAAATTCTGTCCTCTGAGATCTTCCAGACTGCAGCTGGAGGGGATGCCCTTTGGCAGGGCTGCCTAGTACAGTCAGGTACTCGGGTATTTCTCCCTCTGTAACCAGGAGTATCAAATGCAGCATGTTGAAGGATCACAAAATGTGTCAAGGAGCTGTGGCTGCTCTAACCTGTTTTCTTGCCTCTGTTATAAGAAGTAACTTCAGAAAAGATTTTGAGATGTTGTGGGTTGGTGGTGTACTCTTCCTTGACTGTACTAGCAGCTTCAGTACCCCTTGAGGGACTTCCTGAGCTGAACATGTTGCTGGACATGTTTTCTGTCTGTCCAGTCTTTTTCTTTCTAAGTCGTTTCTATATCACAGCTCACTGTATTATAAAGCAATCCACAACTAGACGTTGAGAGAAACTGGGAGATTTATTTCAAATATATATTTTTTTCATTCTCACACTTCCTCTATTGACACTTTAAATATGGGAAAGTCCTCCAGATGCCTAGTTGTAAAGATCATATTATCTCTCTAACGAAAACGGAAGCCAAAGATGAATAACTTTTTGGCACCTCTCAATAACTTCTTTAACTGTTCCTTCACTGCTTCTTTGGTATTTTGACAAGTTATTGCTCACACTGTCTCTCTGAGAGGCCTTCTGCTTCTGCTACGCTAGAAATCCTTATCCTATTAGTTTGTATACCTGCAGTGTCTTCACTTGCTTTTTTTTTGGTGTTTTTACATTTAACTTATCAGGCCTTATACTGCATTCTCATTTCTTCATTCAAACATAAATGCCATTTTATTTTTTTTTTTTTAATTTTTATATTTTTGGAAGAGGGGAGAAAGAGATCCTTACAGTGGCTTCTTTAAAATGTTCTTACTCTGAGGTTGTGCTGTCTTCATGCAGTCTGCCAGCACTTTACCCGATGAGTTGCACTTTTAACCAACATCTCTATTATATGTAGCTCATCTTCTGAAATATTTGTAGAAGATGTTTTTCTTTATTCTCTCTTTATAAGGATATTGCATGAAATACATTACTGTCATTTTTATAGAAGGGGCTTTCTGTAGTTCTCTGGTGACAAATGTATAGTGTGCTGCTCCTTGAAACTAAGTCAGGTCCTCTTGTGGTCTCTCTGGCTAGCTGCTCTGATAAACAGTCATAGGTAGTGTCAAAAAGCCTATCTTGTCTGCAGTGTCTCAATGTGCTGTGTGTATGCCGATAGCTGAAGCCTTCTGCTATGGCTGTGCTATCTGCTTTCAAGTCTTTCTAACATCCACTAAGGTTTCAGTAAGTAAGTGCCTTGATTTGTGCTGGGCAGTTTACAGCTGTCTCAGTAATACCTTTCCTATTTTGGCATGCAGTTTTGATCCCTAATAATTTATTTTCATAGCATTAAATCAAATAGGACTTTTAACCTACGCTATCATATTCCCATAAGTATACTCTGCCCTGCAGTTGCTATCTCATACCTTGCTATGAGTGTCCAAAAGTTACTAATTTTCGCCAAGTTTGGAGGATGCTTCTTGTACCTAAGATTGTAATTGAATTCTTTTATGTGACTTAGAGGCAGACATTCTGTTTCATGTGCCATTGTTTTAACATCTTAGCTTTTTAGAGAAAGTCCCATGCTTGGCTGGGAATATGTGTACAGGTTTTGTTACTTCCTACTTGAACCCTACAAACTTGATCCTGATTCTCTTTCTAGGACATGTCATTTTTTACTTTCTCTACAGAGTGTATTATCCCAAATTTTGTGCCCTTCTTTACTTACCAGTTTTCTTCAAGTTTTTAGCTTAAAATTTCTCCCAGAGGATGGAGTTCACACATAAATCTCATGTACCACAAGAATGTAACATTCAAACCGTGAGATCAGATTCATGATGCAAGGGGCTCTGCAGAGCCTTATTTTGGTATAAGGTCAGCTTGCTTTAGTTAATCAACGAGTTCCTTAATTGACTAAGCTGAAATAAATAACTCTTAAATTAAAGTATGTGCTTTTGGCAATGCTTACTTATATTAAATTGAATTTGCACCTGAAGTTATATGGGTAAAAGTGCCCTGGAGGTGAGCCTAAAGTTACAGTGAAATTGAATCTGAAATTAGTTGGCATGTGAAAACTTTGACCTTTACCTCCACCTTCTGGGGTGATATTGGAAGATAAGGTGTAAAAAAGGAAAACAGGTTATTATACTTGAACAAGAAAGACCAGGGCAAAGGGAATATTTCTCACTTATTGCTTTCTAAAATGACTTCAGCTGAAAAATCTTGCATACACCACCAGCTCCTTGTTTTTATTTTACATCTAAGTTGTTCTATGAGAATGTGTTTCCTACCCTTTTGAAACTAAGGACATAATTCATGCTGTTTTCCATGACAGTGTGCTTAGTCTCCACTTTTCTCTAACTCCCCAGGTGTCCCTGTCTTAGTAAATGAAATCCTGCTAGTCTGAAATCTATATGTAAACCTGGAAAATCTAAGCATGACTCCAGCTTTAAAACTCAGTTGCCATATTGTTTCAGCTGATTCATATCATTCAGCTTTTTGTCACTATTTGTCACTATTTCAGGATAAAGAAGGAATGGAATTTCATACTAGAGTGCCGGAAGAAAGGCATTCCTCAATCAAAATACCTCAAGAATGGCTTTGTAGACACTGATGAGAAGATCTTGGACACTTACGGAAAGACTTCTCAGCTCCAGAAGAGGCATGCTTTGCCTTTGACAGATGAAGCAAATAAGGAACAAAACAAGTTTATTTTTCAGCTTTCTGGAGAGAAGTGGACGGTAAGTATAATGGAAAATATGTTTTTATTGTTAAAGAGTTTGGGTAACAACACTGTAACTTTTAATCTCCAACCCCCCCCTTTTTTTTTTTTCCCAATGCAAATGGAACTGATGCTTTTTCACAGTGTTATAAGTGACAAAAGCATTTCGTATCTTACCCTGAACTAGTGGCTTAGTGTTCAAAATTGTGCATTTTAAATTCTCTACTGATATACATAATTTAGCCCTCTGAAAAATTTTGACATAAGCAATCATATTGCAGTAAGGTGTGTTTCTCTGAAATTCCCCAATGGATAAAAAGAGATTAAAATAATATTCAGCTTTCATAAAATCGTTAAATGGTTGGGGCTGGAAAGAACCTTCAAGATCATTGAGTTACAACCCCCCTGTGATGGGAAGGGATACCTCCCACTAGACCAGTTTGTTCAAAGCCTCATCCAGCTTTGTTGGCTTGTTGATGTCTTCTACTACTTAGGGATCTGTCTTCTTGCTCTAATGGTGTGATAATATTTTTCTCAACCTCTATTCGAATCAAAACTAATATTAATATCAATCCACAATGGTCTTGCTGAAAAAAACACTTTTTACTTGCAGTTGTGTTCGATGTGAAATAGCAGTTTGGAAGTAAGCTCTGAATTAATTTTGCTTTGTAATTCAGCAAAAGGTGGATTAGAGTTTTTAGAGCTGTTAAAGCTTTAACTGAAAGGCGTTTTGAACATACACTATTAACTGGAAAGGGAAATTATTTTGACTTACGTGTAGTTTATAATTTTGATTTGATTTTTATTACCAAAAAAAGCAAGTTAACATGTCAATCAATAAAGTGACTAAATTTTACTAAAAGAATTCTTTTGATTGACCTAAAATGTAGCTTTGTCCCAGATTTGATCTTGAATTTGAAGGTGTTTCTTTTTCAGCTATTTTTTTTTTCTGGTTTTCATTCTTTTCTGAATAAACACGAAATAGATGAAATTTCTAGAAAACAGAAATACCTTGTTTCCATCCAGCTCTAGTAGAAGACTATTACTTCAACTGATGCCAACCATTCCTTGGTGAACTAACCTTGGTTGAATGCCAGGTGCACACCAAGCTGCTCTATCATTCCCCTCCTCAGCAGGACAAGTGGGGAAGAAAATAAGATGGGCCCTGCCACCCTCAGCACATGGGTCAAGGTAAAGGTAGTTTAATAAAGCAAAAGCCAAGGCTGAGTGCAGAAGCAAAGGAAAAGATTTTATTATCCCATCAGCAGGTGGTGCCTGGCCACTTCCCAGGAAGCAGAGCTTCAGTATGCGTAGTCATTGCTCCAGGAGACAAATGTCATAGTAATGGATGCCCCCTTTCCTTCTTGTTTCTCTTAGCTTTTATTGTTGAGTAGACTTGATATCGTATCGAATTTTCCTTTGATAACTTTGAGTCAGTTGTCCTGACTATGTCCCCTTTCAAGATCTTGTCCACATCTAGTCAGCTGGTGGGGAGGGGGGAAAGTGTTGGAGAGACAGCCTTGGTGGTGTGAGAGCACTGCTCAGCAGTAGCCAAAATACTGGTGTGTAGTTAACACCTTTCTAGCTACCAGTGCAACACACAGCACTATGAGGGCTGCTATAAGGAAAATTAACTCCATCTCAGCCAGACCCAACACACATTCGTATTGTAGGATTGGTTGCTGGAGAGCTATCACAACTCATCTTTCCAGAATGTTGGATATTGAAAATGACATTAAAACTGCGTAATTTTATATTGCATACTTTCCTGTGTTGTACACTTTGTAGGTATGTTAGGAGAAAAAAAAGAGATATTACAGCTTCTTAGACATTGATATAATAGCAACTGTAAATATTTTCAGTGCATCAGGGATCAGAGAGTTGTATAACAAAACTTTGTTGCTTATTCCCTTTTGACAAACTTAACATTTTGCTTTCTCAACATAAACAAGGTTTTACAATAGGAGGTAAAATCAAATGTACATAATTTGCTCTGTTTTCCAGAGAATTTCATTTGCATTTGACATGCTGACAGACCACATTTAAGAGATATTGGTGTGCTGTTATGAACCTTATGCCACCTTGAGCAGTGCACTTCTAACCACTGTATGCTTTGATTCTGTCTCCATATCATATGCTCACTAGGGCCATATCACACAACCACTGTGCCTCATTGTCCAGCTCTATCCTGGTTAAAGTGAGCTTTCTGTTTCAGTAAGATACTTTGACACAGTTCGGGTCTCTGCAGACAAAGATAAAACAAAAGCTGTTTATTTAAAGAAGACCAATGCTCCTTCAAAGTCAAAAAACATTGCCAGTCTCTAACAGCTGAAAATTATTTTAAAAATGTGAAAATCCACATGATAAAGTTCTGAAAGAAGAGTATTTCTCCTTATTGCAGAAACTTTGTAAAAATTATATTAGTTATACAAATCATATCATTTACTTCACTTTTAAAAATCTCAACTACTTCTTCTAAACCGAAAACAGAATCAGACATGACACTCTAGCCCTATCTCTCTCTCACAAAAAAGTGCACTTAGGCAAAATGAATTCGCAGACTCTGCAATTAAAGTTGCACAGGCTGGCAATTTGCATGTGAAAAGATCTGTGGACTTGTGACAGTTTCCCCAGAGGAGTTTGTATGTTATGAAGCTGGGAGCTGTGGTATCACTTGTGGTTTCATTTTTGTAGTGTGTTTTGCACATAAATACATCTATGAGTTGAAAGTTTGGATGATTAAGCACTCAGACACCTGAAATCAGAGCTGGCAGTTTTACAGGCACACAACCAGGTTGGTCTGCTGTTAGCTGTCCACTTACCATTGACAGCAGCAAACAGCACTGCCCTGTGAAGTGTCCATTTGGGAACTAGCTGCTGAATCTTCTACCTCACTTGTTTTTAGCTGATTGTTTCTACTCTGTTTCCCCTTTCCTCTCATCAATGAAGCAGTAATAGGTCCTCTAGATGGTTGATGGCTAAGTCTGAGTAGGTTTCTGGTATGACTTACAGATTTAATTTTGAGAACTGGGCTTGCTTCTGGGCTGTGTCGGTTCTCTTTATGGATGCTGTGAAGTTTCGTCTCCCAGAGGAGTAAGCCCCAGCATGGGGATTTTTCAAGATCAAAACAAGTGGCTTTACTGCATCCTTCCTATAGGTCTCAATGTAAGGGCTCTAATTGGAAACTTCAGCAGTAAATGAGCTGAGTCCACAAATCAGCTAATGATTTTATTTGCAGTGTTGCAGCCAATTAGAATGGCAGCTTGTGTTGGGCACTAATCAGTGCCCAGGCTGTCTAGATGGTAAAAACGTAGACATGTTACAAAGATGCTATTGTTTTGTGCTCTATATACATATGGTGTGACAGTGAATCTGGCCCATTGATACTGCATTGTTGAGTACAAGGTTAAAATTGTTGATTGTAACACATTCCATCATATACTGGGGTATCTTTGACAATCATTTAGAGAATCACCTGGACGGAGCTCTTTTGAAAATCATCTCAGATTTCCTTCTGAGAACCTTTGTAAGGGAGAATGTCAGAGCAGATCACACATTTTGAATTCCTAATAGGAATTGCTTCCTTCAGGATCTCTGTGCCCCTTCTTTCCTGCCTGCCAAATGTCATTGGAAAGATAACATATTTTCATTAGGTGGAGACCCACCATTCCTTGCAATTGTAAAGAAATTATTTTGACATATCTGAGGAAAGATAAAGCTCCTGAAATTAATGTTAGGTTCAGAGTACTAGCTACAGAAAATGGGGTTTGATTTTACAATATATGAATTCTGAGGAATTGTATTCTGTTTATGCACAGATTAATGTGCATAAAATGCACATTAATTGTATTAGAAGATTGTACAAGATCTATAATTCCTTGAGGATAATCCATTCTTACTAGTTATTTTTCATTTTTAAGCTAATTTTTTGAGACATGCAATTTGAACCTCTAGACATCTCAAGTCACAATGGTTTTCTAATGGTGTTGTCACACTAACTTAATGGCAGCCTTCTGAACCACAACACTGTAAAAAGGATTAGTATCAAGAATTTATGCTTGAAGAACATATACTCTGTAAGTCCTTCTGAATCTGAAAGTCCTTCTGTGACTTGGATACTGATTTGGCCATGCTTGTCTGGTGTGGCTAGCTTCTGGCTGTGGGCAGTGGTTGATAACTGCAGTGATGAGATGGTTTTACCTTTGTCTATTAGAACTTTACCTGGAAGAAGCCGTCTGATAACATGCTTAAGGTCCAGTGGTCTTTGCCTGCTCTTTTCTGTAACAACCAAACATTTATGATTTGTCTACATCATTGTGTAGTGCATTTCTGTCAGTGGGGAACAGTAGTGAACTAATATTTGTATTTAGGAAAGAAAAGGTCTTATAATAACCAATTGGCCAGTCTCATAATGTGACGTTGTGAATGAAATCCAACAGGCTTTATGAAAAATGGGCAGAACCTGGTTGTATTACCCTGGCAGTAAGTCTCCTAAATCCTCCTGTGTTTGCAAAACCCTTGGGACTAGATAGCACAAGAATGCTGTACAGTGCCACAAGTAATTTCAAGTTCCCAAGGTGTGTTTCAGAAAGGCATTTTATTTACCCGAGAGTTTTCCAGGCAAAGCCACCATGAAAAGGAACTGTACAAGGACTTTGGACTCTTGAATTTTGTGTTTGAATTGTTTGCCTAGGAGAGAATGATGGAGAGTTGATGAAACACTTAATTGAGATCTTTTGTACATGTAAAAATGTATCTACTGAATTAAATTAGTTCTTCAGATAAACAGCACTGCTATTGGAGCAGAATGAAAACTGTGCCAAAATAATGCCATGAATATTCATACGAATTTTTCAATGAATTTACTTTGTTTTCCCCTTCTGAGTGTTTACTTTCCGCTTCTAACTAATGAATGTTTATTCTCTAGTGGATCAGTGAATTTTAAATTGTTTTCAGAAAATTTTTAGGAACAACACATTTTTGAATCTGTGATATTAATATCAGCAAAGGACAGGTGATGATCACTCAAATACACAGCAGGACTGTTCTTCGCTGTGCTGTTTTATGTAAGCAGAGGATCTAGATGCATACCTATTTTAAGCAACTTATTTTAAGGTATAAATTAAATTTAAAATAGGTATATGCATACCTATTTTAAGCAACTTAAGGCAAATGTGGATGACAAGTAAATGAACGAGCAATGGTAAAATTCTTTACTGATAAGTCATTACTTTCTTGCATATAATTTCTTCACAGAAAAAGGCAGCGAATGAATTACTAGGTTTGTATTTATTCTTCTGGTTTTATCATCTAACATGCTGTGTATTTTCACTGAGAACAAAGCATTTCTATTGTTGTTCTCAGGTGTTTCTGACAGTGAGGTATTTATTTGCCACAAAGGGTCAAGTACGTTTGCTGCATTGAATGGACAGAGAAAATCTCTCTTGTGTTTTAACTTGCAGAGGTTTTTTCACACAAAAGAGTGTAAAATTCCTGACCCTGTTAGGTAAGATAGGTACCCCAGAGACATACCAGTTTTGGAACTACCTCCAAACTTTCTCAAAGATGAGGGAGATTTGGATCTAAGGCTTTGGTTTAGCCCATGACAGATAAAACTACAGAGCTGGAAAAGAGACAGAATAGAAACTTCTCAGAGCTTTGATTACAGTTTTAGTTCAGGCTCATGTCTAGCAGGTAAATTCTTTCCTAATTAAAAATAGTATAATCCGGAATGGTTGTAGGTTTGCTATTTATTTCCTTTTAATACCTTTTTTTCAAAGGAGTTTGAGGTATTGTTTTGCTGTTAAAGGCAAAAGGCTGGCTATCCTCCAAGTGTCAGTCTTCATGGAGCAATTTATCAGCAGGCTGCCAGCTTTAGCATGGCAGCAGAAGATTACAAAAGAACACAAGGGAATCAGAGAGTAAAACAAAGGTAAAGCTTGTGCAAATTCCAGTTCCCATCCCTATCTAGTTTGTAAATGAAGTAAAATATCACATCAATTTATGTTTGAGCAACACAAATAACATGTATTGTAAAATGGAGAATGCTAAAACCTCACATTACTGCAAAATATTTGTAAACTTACATTTTCAAATTGTAAATATTATCAGAAGATATAAAGAAATATCTTGCTATGGTTTTGAACCCTGGCTAGCAGTGAAACACCACACAGCTGCTTGCTGACCCTCCCCCTTCTTGGGTATGGGGGAGAGAATTGAAAGTGGTAAAGGGAAAAGAGACTCATGGGATGAGAAAAGAAAAGAACTGTTTAATGACAGTACAATACATATAATATTATATGCATTTCAATATTATATACAATAATAATGATAATAATGTTAATAATCATACATACAATATACAAATATACAAATGAGTGATATAAAGTGCAACTCCCCACCTGATGACCAAGGTTCAGGCTATTTCCGGCTAACAATCCTGGAGCAGTGAGAGTTCTGAAACTACAGACCAGGAAGAGATAAGTGTCTGAGAGCGAACTGAGATTGAGGCAAACCCAAGAGAGGTGTGACCCAGAGAGAGAGAGGAAACTCCTGCAAACTTCCAGACAGAGCCTCATCTATATACTGGACATGATGTGCATGATACAGAATACACCATTGGCCATTTGTGTTTCAATCCTAAACCTAAGGTTGAATCCTAGGCTAGTAACTGGGGCTGTGCTCCCTCCCAGCTTCTCCTGCACCTGCAGACACTGGCAGAGCAGAGATGCTGAAAAGTCCTTGACTGTCCTGGCAGCAACTATAAACATCAGTACATTATCAGCCTTCTTCTTGACACAGATCCAAATCATAGCCTCTCACTAGCTACTATGAAGAAAGTTAACTCTGTCCCAGCTAAAATGAGGAAAAAATCTCAATAAAAAAAGGTAAGTCAGGGCAATTGGTAAAAGAATGGAACCTTATTCCGTTCTTGGCTTACAGGAAAGCTGGGACGGGACTTTTTACAAAAGCATGTAGTGACAGAATGAGGGGTAGTGGATTTAACCTGGAAGAGGGTCAATTTAGACTAGATATTATGAAACACTCTTTACTGTGAGGGTGGTTAGACACTGGAACACGTTGCCCAGGGAAGCTGTGGATGCCCCATCCTTGGAGGTGCTCAAGGCCAGGCTGGACGAGGCTTTGAGCAACTAGGGCTACTGGGAGGTGTCCCTGCCCATGGCAGGGTGGTTGGAACTAGATGATCTTTAAGATCTCTTCCATCTCAAACCATTTTATGATTCTATGTCTGAATTTATTTCAATTGCTGCACAAGAATATCTTGGTGCTATAAACTACCCTTCACACTGAAGTAAAGATTTTTAAAAGTATTTCTGCTTTAATAATATTTTGAAGTATTTTTTCTGAAATTATGAAGGAGTTTGATCTTAATCTGAAGGAATGCTTTGTACACTGTACTGTTTTCAATGTATCAAGGAGAATTTTGTGGGACACCCCAATGAGTCTGGGAGAACAGCAAGGCTGTTGGCTTCACAAAGCCAAGTCTTCCCCTTTGCTCCCTGTTGTATCTGTTATCAAGGAGCTGGAGATGGTCTGTTGTGACAACAAGGTGCAAAAACCCAATAGTTCGTTAGAAACACAAAGACAGACCTCGACTGGGGAGAAATGGACTGGCAAATGGTATCAGTTACCCAGACATCTTTTTCCCTCCAGTATGACTATTCTGCATCTGCTTTCCCTGTGAATCAGGGCTCTTCCCTACAGTGGCACCTATGACGCTCCACCTAAATGCTGTCCCTTGTGTGCTGTATTTTCAATTCTGTACAGGTGTGAAAGACAATGCCACCTGAATTTGCAATTGATATTTATTCTTTTATTTTGCTGCAGAAAAATATGCAGCACTGAAAGTGGAGGAGTGGAAACCCACCCAAGAATGCTGGAGAAATTTCTCATTACCAGCCCTGAGGCATTTCAGGCATTTTAACTGCCATAAACTGACAAATATAGAAGATGGGTCACAATGCAATATAGACCTAGTGGGAAAACAAAGCAAGAAATGAAATGATTTGTATCAAATATGAAATGGCAGGTAGCAAGGCAGAACTACGTATATAGGCTAAGTGTCTGCATGTATAAATTTGAAAAGTACTTAAATTAGAGGCAGCAATAACCAACCAAACAACAGATTATGATCAACAGTCCAGTGTATCTTTAATTACAATTAGATGTTTTAATTTAGGTAAGAGTTAAGTAGCACTATTCCTGGTTCAAAAGTTCATAATTAATAAAAAAACAATTAAAATGTATCACTCTTGTTAATGTCTTGAGAGATCTATGAAATGTAGACATAAAAAAAAAGTAGGTAATATCATAATATCCTCTGCATTAAAAAAAAGTAATTCCTACTCTATTGTATTCTTCATGCACCAGAGACAAATTTTGAAATTATAAAGGACTTAAAAAGCTGAAACTTTTGCACTTCTTTTTGTGGAGCAGTTAGTGATAGCACCTCATCAAGATTATTTATTCCAGATTTTACCAATGCACAGTGATATAAAATCCAGGACAGACTGGTAAATTATATGCTGCTTTAGAAAGTGGAGTTTAAATGATCTGACCTTCAACTTTATGAATTGGTTTTTGTCTTTTTCAAGTTCAAGGAACTAGGTAACATAATTCAAACAAAGGTGTGTACATGTGAACTAAATACCAATTAACTGAAGAAATTTTGCAAGAATTAAAGGTTTTAAAACATTGTTTCATTAACTGTTTTATGTTGGAGATTTGGGACAAATAGAGTAGTCTGAAAATCACTCAGAAACAAATTTATTTGCTGCGTATTTGGACCAATGCTAGAATTCTTAAAAAAAAAGACTACAGGACTAAAGCAAGAATTAATTGCAATCGTGGACCGATTTAGAAGTTGAGTACTTTTATTCTTCCTGAAGAAATTCAACAAAATTTCAAACATTTCTGAAATAACTTAGGAAGTTAAGTCACTTACTTGAAAAGAGACTCTGAGAGGTGGTATGTGTGTATCCCATCTGAAATGTTTCTGTTCCTTGGACTGTCTTCCATCTTGTAAAACAAATTTTGAAATGGTGGGTATTAAGAACATAGTAACTTTTTTTTTTTTTTTGGTGGCAAACCCTATTTAGTTATTCTCCGTATACCCGCTCCTCTGTTCCATGTTGCATCCTACTACATCTTGATGTGTGGATTAAAGCACGGAAATGTATTTTACAAAAAAACACCAGGGGAAAGGAGATAATATGGGAGACATAAAACAGGTTGAACGCTTCAGATAGGTTTCAATTTTAGAGGAAAATGATTGCATTAGCAGTTGAAAAAATGAATATGTGGTGACAGACAGCTGCAATTCTCTTCAAAAGCAAACAGCTCCTGTGAGAGTTTGGCAAACTGCTGTTCTACATCAAGATAATGAAGGCAGAGTGATGGCCATGGGTTTTTCGGTTTCTGTGTGGAATTTTTTTCTCCTGTGTTTAAAAACAAGGTAGAACAATGTTCTAACTTGATGTTTTATATTTGCCTGCTCTTATTTCACTTACAGGAGTTCCCAGATTCTCTGAAAGAACAGACCTATCTGAAAGAATGGCATGTGTCCAATACATTGATACAAACCATTCCAGCCTACATTGCATTATTTCAAGATCTGAGAGTACTGGAGTTGTCAAAAAATCAAATCAGCTATCTCCCAGTGGAAATTGGTATGTTGGTTCAACATATTCAGCTATTTATAGTTACGCCATTTAGATATATTGCAGGGAAATTAGTGTTTGTGGATATTCTTACTCATTTACTGGTAATTGTCTTCACACTTGTTTCCAGTGAACAGTCCCCTCTAAATTTTTACAGCTCTTTGGCTGTAATGATACTTGCCGAATTGTATGCAATACCATGTGTGTAGTAGGGCTCAAACATGGGAAAAAAATGACATATGACTATAAGGCTGTAATTGTACTGAAGTAGATGGAGAGTTCTTCCTGAGAACAGGTGGTGTTTTATATTCCTTACAGGTTAAGAAAATTGTAAACCTCAAAGAAGATGAATTAAAACATAAGATTGTGTTAAAAAGGAATAAAAAAATAATGTTGCAAAAAATCCACCTTCTGAATTTTACGATGACCTCAGTAATGACGCCCATTTAATAAACTGGTATATCCAACATGACATCAGGGTTTTTAGAGAAACAAGTTCTTAACGCTTACCTACTTTGGCCTTTGCTATTTTAAACTACATAATAACAAGAGTTTCAGTGTTTGGCTCTCCTGTGTTTTCTGATCTTACAATACAAAAAGCTGGTCTGAAAGACTGCAATGATTTGAGAGAGATTTACGGCTCTTATGAAGAAGAGTGTTACTATACCCTTTGAGAGCTGAAGAAATGGGGTCCACTATGAAGCTCCTGTAGCTGAGTCCATGCACCCAAGTATACTAATACTTCAGCTTTAATTTTTAAATTCAGTAGTCCTAAGCTCTCCCCATGACTGGTATTCCTTATGTACACTAAGAGCTAACAACTTTGAAAAAAAAGATAGAGATTTAAACTTCCACCTCCACAGTTTTTATAGCTTTAACTAAGAAAAACAGGGAGAGAGCATCCTGAAACACAGAAATCAGTGCTAGACTTTTCTACTCTTATCTACTCTTTTTCTACTCTATTAGTAGCGTAACACTAATGCTTTTGATTTATTTACTAACATTATATTTTACACAGAAATTTTCCCACTGACATTGAGATATATTTTATAGTTTCAACCTGGCAGATAAATACACTAACAAATCATAAATAAAGACACAAGCAGGAGATAATGGACATAAAACAAATACTAACTCTTTTGTCAGCACTTTGACTGTGGAACTCAGAGGGGTCAGTGAGATTCATGGTCAAACACCTTTTACCAGGTGGCACGGAAGAAGAGAGGACAGAGTTCCCTTCTAGAGGTTACCCTAAACCACTAAACGTTGTTTTAAGGGGTTGCTTCTTAACAAACAAGGCAGGTAAAGGCTAGGAAAGATTTTTTCTCTCTTCTTGTAATATTATGAATTGTTAATGAAAACGATCATGAAGAAAAAGTGATTATGAATGCTAATAAAGTCTGTTTCCAGAATAAAGGCACAAAACCAGATCATTCTACATAACCAATTCTCTGTAGAGGGTAATGTAGAGGCCATATCAGACCTTTCTTGGGAAACAAGGAAGAAAGTTTCAAATGCTTCTGGTAGCAATCACTCTTCTTTCAATTACATTTAAACTGTGTGATCTCTGCTCATCAGTAGCTTTTATGTTATTGCCTTTTATTCATTTTCCCTCCAATATGATCATCCCTCTAGCTTATACCCAAGGAGTTGCTTTATTCCTTTCAGTGTTTCTGCTGCTGCTTTTTATGTAAATATTTGACTGGAAAGCCCAATAAATATCAGAAAACAGTTTGCTGTAGGTCCTCCCAGAGACATGATGTTATAGCACTCACCATCCTCCTCTTAACAGTGAACTCTTGTTCAGAAATTTTTTTTCAAGATTCACTAAATGAGAGCCGGAATGACTGTACTAATCACAGAATCACAGAATCACAGAATCACAGAATGTTAGGGATTGGAAGGGACCTCGAAAGATCATCTACTCCAATCCCCCTGCCGGAGAAGGAACACCTAGATCAGATCGCACAGGAACTCATCCAGGCGGGCTTTGAATGTCTCCAGAGAAGGAGACTTCACAACCTCTCTGGGCAGCCTGTTCCAGTGCTCTGTCAAATGTGTGACATTTGCTTTTCTCTAGTCCTCAGGCACCTCCCCTGTTTCCCACGACTTGCCAAAGATGATGGAGAGTGGTCTAGCAATGACTTCCGCCATCTCCCTCAGCACCCGCGGGTGCATCCCATCAGGACCCATGGATTTATGGGTGTCCAGATTACTTAACTGCTCCTTAACCCAGTCTTCATCTACCAGAGCAGACTCCTCCTTTGTTCTGACTTCCTCTGGGGCTACAAGGGTACGGGACTCTTCAGGAAAGCCTCCGGCAGTATAGACAGAGACAAAGAAGGCATTCAGTAACTCTGCCTTCTCTGTATCTTCTGTCACCAGAGCAGCCACCGCATTGATCAGTGGGCCTACATTGCCTCTGGTGTTAGCCTTGTCTGCAATGTATTTGAAGAAGCCCTTTCTATTATCCTTGACCCCTCTGGCAAGGTTTAATTCTAAGGAGGCCTTAGCTTTCCTAGTTGCCTCCCTACACTCTCTGACAACATTCTTATATTCCTCCCAAGTGGCCAGCCCCTCCTTCCATGATCTATAGACCCTCCTTTTACACTTGATTTTGCCCAGCAGATCCCTGTTTAACCATGCAGGCCTCCTGGCACCCTTCCTTGACTTCCTACCCGTTGGGATGCACTGATCTTGAGTTTGGAAGAAGCACTCTTTGAACGCTAACCAACTATCTTGGGCCCCTTTACCTTCAAGTACCCTGTCCCACAGTATTTCCCCTAGCAATTGCTTGAAAAGGCCGAAGTTGGCCCTGCTGAAGTCCAGCGTTGCTATTCTGCTCAGGATTCTATTACGGCCACATGAGATCCTGAACTCCACCACCTCATGGTCACTGCAACCAAGGCTGCCCTCAACCTTCACCTCTTCAACCAGACCCTCCTTATTCGTGAGAATAAGGTCCAGCAGCGCTCCTCTCCTAGTTGGCTCCTCCACCGTTTTGCATCAGGAAGTTATCATCAATGCACTGGAGAAACCTCCTGGACTGCGGATGGCTGGCTGAGTAGGCCTTCCAGCAAATATCAGGGTAGTTAAAATCCCCCACGATAACCAGGGCCTGTGACTGCGAGGCTGCTACCAGCTGCCTGTAGAAGGCCTCGTCGACTTCCTCGTCCTGATCCGGTGGCCTGTATACCCACGACAGTATCACCCATGTCAGCCTGTCCCTTAATTCTCACCCACAAACTCTCAACTCGCTCGTCACCCACCCCTGGACACTATATCACTGTTTGGAGATACCCAGATTTGAACCTTTCTTTTTGAGACACTGCATATCCAAATTAACAAATTTGGCTAGCCCTAGATGCTAGTTATTCAACAATTCTACATCACAGGAGTAATTCCAGCCTATCCAGACAAAGACACAGATTCATCCATCTAGTTTAAAAAGAAATAATACCAAAAAAACCACTCCAGGACTGTGAACTGAACTATTCAGCACTTTTCAGTCTTAGTGAGTGTCCTATGTCAATAGACTGCCTATGAGCAATAGAATGGCCCTTGTTGTCATGGCATAAATTACAGAGAAGTTTTAAACTCCATTTGTAGAAGGCTCTCTTTGTTGATAGAGGAGATGGTATGCTTGCAAATTGCTATGCCTTTATTTCATGTACTATATATTCATACAGACATAGACATTAATATGCATTGGAAATGTTCATTATTTTAATAAGATTATTATGAAATGTCTTGGATATTTTGAAGTTTTTGGATGCTGCTTCAAAATGAAACTTTTCATGATCTAGTCATTTAGCTGCTAAATTATCACAGGGAAAATAATATGGGTTTGGTCTGGGACCTCTGTCTAAGCAAGGAGTGAGGTTTGGGTGTTAAATCAGAAGGTAAGGCCTCTGGAAAGGTTAAGTGACAAGGTATTCATCATTTTGTGTTCTGTTTACAAAACAGCAGGAAGCAGGTAAATATCACAGCTAAAATATACTTGAGAGTAATGACAGATGGTTGAAGTTGGCAGTGACACCTGTGCTGTTGAGTCTTTAATCTGCAGACAGAATTGAAGCCAAGTTCAGACCAACAAATCATCCAGCAGAAGCTAAAATGGTGAGCCGTGTTCAAACTGCTTTTGATTCTCACAAGAGGGCTTTAAAGGTGTGATAGAACAGGAGACAATAAGAATACTTTAAATGAAAAAAGATATTGCTGCAGAAGCAGTCTCTGGACTGAGATATCTGCAGGAACCAAACTTCATGTTCCTGTTTTACCTGATTTTGAATGAAATGCTCTACTCTGAGTCAGAGAGAAAAAAGAATTATATCCATTCTCGGATATTTCGTATCACACTCTTAGTTATAATCACCTTGAACAGATCAAATTTGGATCAGAAGACAGATGGGAACTCTTGATTTGATTCTTTTAGTGAAATAGCAAATATTTTCATGGAAGAAAGTAAACAAAAATGGAGAAAACTGCAAAATGGGGTTGTTGTCTGTCTCAAAGTTGTCAGATCTGTTTTTTCCAGGAATAATAGAAAAAAGTTATGAGCAGGGGTATAGCTGGGGGTTTTCTTTGGCAATGGTTTCTGGGTGAGTTTGCAGCTCTGTCTCTGACTGCACGGCTGCAGTGCAGTCGCTGTGTATCAGTTAGTGCTAGTACATTAGTAATTGCTATAATTGAAAATATCCAGCAGGATATATTCCCATGTTCACATACGAAGTAATGAACTGCATTTTCATGTGATCCCAAAGCTTCTGTGCTGGGATTGGATAGTGAGGCTGTATTAGGATTTTTTGTCCCACAGATTATTTGTGAAACATCTCAAAAAACTCTTAATAAAACTTTTGTATCTCATTATGTTCTCTCACACTTTTGATATGCCAAATTTAAGAGGAAAAATAACTATGCTTTTGAGGTGCATTTTAGTAAGAAATCACAGAAATGTTTTTGGTTTCCTTCCTACCTCAGAGTATATAATTTCATTTGTGCATAACATTAATCCAATTTCCTAGAACTCACTGGGGAAAACTATAAGTAATACAGTTTTAAATTACTTCTAGATACCTAAAATAGATTTTTCTATTAATAAGATTTCCAGTGTGCTGATGTGTGAGTTTCCAAGAAGAAAATACATATTCTCAATGTAAATGTAGTCTAGTTCTGAGGAGCTGCAGACTCATCTCTTACCCTTGCCATTTATTCAGTATTGAATGTTATCTGTCCAACAGCTCAGTCTTACATACAATTGAGAAAAATTTTGTTTATATTCCCTGTTTGAAGGGGGAGTATTAAACAGCTCTGTTGCAAGTGACTGTTTTTATAAGGGTACCAGTTGCCTTAAGGCTAGCTGTTCAAATTAAGGCTCACTCATACCGGAACAGCTGGTAAATTTAACCCTTGGTTAGTGCATCCCAAAAGTACAAAAAGTACAAAACTGTACTTTCTATTGGACGAACTAAAGGAAAAATAATCTTTTTTTATTCATCTGCTTTAGCTGTCAAAAATGGGAATATTGTACTAAAATGTAAGACAAACATGCAGCCTTAACAAATTTCAACATAATTGGATCTTGCAAAGGCCAGGACTTTATTAAGCTGAATTTCTTGGAAGGATTTTAAATAGTGCCATTGGGTACTGAGCTCAGACTGTAAACACTGCCATGGTAACTACTCATTACAAAAATGATTTTTTGCCAAAAGATTCCTATCTATTGACTTTCTCATCTTGCTTTAGGTAGCTATATAGATAACAATATTAGAACACTCTCCTTCTACACAGAGAAGATTAGTATTAGCAGACTCTGTGGTTTATTTGTCAGTTTTCACTTGGGTCACAGTAAATGGTAGGAGGCTTTGCACACCATTCTGCTTATGATGGAAAAGTTTTATCCAAGAAGTTTTTTTCAGTTTCCAAGGTGATCAAAATGTATTGTTCTACTCTTCCCGAATAATTTATTTCATGTTTACTTCTGATGTTCAGAAAGTGTTTTCCAGCTTGGAAACTGAGCTTATACTCTACTTTGTGCCTGGGAGATACACTTTTATTCTGGGATCCCCATGGAGACAAGAGTCCATGTTTCAGCTTATCTGCTCACATGAAAAAAAGAAGTAGCACAATTTTATATAGAATTTCTGATGGACCAAAATATCTTTCATTCAGCTCATATTGTTTTCATTTTAATTTGTTTTTGTTTTAATTAATTTCCTTTTCAGCCCTTTCAGTAGATGTTCATCCAACATTATTTTCCCGTAAGGTATCTCTCTCTACCTTTCAGCCCACAAGAACTTCCTCGTGTTTTTCTGCCTCTCCTTTGTTACAAGAAAACCTCTTTTTTTACACCCCTTGCATTGTACTTGTGCTCTTCTGACCACAGACTGAGATCCTAAGCTTTATCCTTCTTATTTTTTGTTTGTAGAAGTCACTTGCAATTTCTTTCAGCGTGTTTAAATTTTATTAATTGAACACATGAAGGCTGCTTAAAGAATTAAATATTACTAGCCCAGTGTCCATTTCACAGAATCACAGAATGTTAGGGATTGGAAGGGACCTCGAAAGATCATCTACTCCAATCCCCCTGCCAGAGCAGGAACACCTAGATCAGATCGCACAGGAACTCATCCAGGCGGGCTTTGAATGTCTCCAGAGAAGGAGACTCCACAACCTCTCTGGGCAGCCTGTTCCAGTGCTCTGTCACCCTCACTGTAAAGTTTTTTCTCATATTCAAGTGGAACCTCCTATGTTCCAGCTTGAGCCCATTGCCCCTTGTCCTATCACTGGATGTCACAGAGAAGAGCCTGGCTCCATCCTCCTGACACTCACCCTTCACATATTTATAAACATTGATTAGGTCACCCCTCAGTCTCCTCTTTTCCAAGCTAAAGAGACCCAGCTCCCTCAGCCTTTCCTCATAAGGGAGATGCTCCATTCCTTTAATCATCTTCGTGGCTCTGTGCTGGACTCTTTCCAGCAGTTCCCTGTCCTTCTTGAACGGAGGGGCCCAGAACTGGACACAATATTCCAGATGCGGTCTCACCAGGGCAGAGTAGAGGGGGAGGAGAACCTCTCTCGACCTACTGAGCACCCCCCTTCTGATACACCCCAGGATGCCATTGGCGTTCTTGGCCACGAGGGCACAGTGCTGGCTCATGGTCATCCTGCTGTCCACCTGGACCTCGAGGTCCCTCTCCCCTACACTACTCTCCAACAGGTCAGTACCCAACTTATACTGGAACCTGGCATTGTTCTTGCCCAGATGCAAGACTCTTCACTTGCTCTTGTTAAATTGCATTAAATTTTTCCCCGTCCAAATCTCCAGCCTGTCTAGGTCTCGCTGGATGGAAGCACAGCCTTCTGGCGTGTCAGCCACCCCTCCCAGTTCCGTATCATCAGCAAACTTGCTGAGGGTGCACTCTACTCCCTCATTCAAGTCATTGATTTGTTACTGTGCTACAGCTTTTATAACCCGTAGTGGCAAAATAAAGTTTTGCAACTTTGTTATGCAAAAAGAGTTCAGGAAGTCTTCTTCCTTCCTTTGCTTGTATGCTTTGAGTAAAACTAAAAAAAAAAAACAAACTGATGTTTCAACTGTTATGTGTAAACTTGAATATCAATGTCTTTTCAGAGAAATCAAAAGCAATGGGACTGATTCAGCAGAGAAGACTAGAAATAGGAGACTATTGATCTTGTCCTATATGAAGTTGCTATCAGTGTAAAAAATTGCTTTCTGTTTTACTCCATTTTACACAAGCGGATCTGCATTTACATTGAATGGGATCCTTAGGTAATAAAGGTTCTCTGTAACCTCATCTGTATTTTGTCTCTGACACCTTTTCAGGAGCACTAACATAGTCCTGTCTTAAACAACAAAGTTTCATTACCTTGTTACTATGCTGCATTGACCACCAGTTTAATTAGAATCATAGAATCATGCAATGGCTAGGGTCAGAAATATCATCGAGTTTCAACCCTCCTGCCATGGGCACAGACACCCTCCACTAGACCAGGTTGCTCAAAGCCTCATCTAGCCTGGCCTTGAATACCGCCAGGGATGGGGCATCCACAGCTTCCCTGGGCAACCTGTTCCAGTGTCTCACCACCCTCATAGTAGAAATATTTCTTCCTAATATCTAACCTAAATCTACCCTCTTCCAGCTTATACCTGTTACGCCTTGTTCTCTCACTACACTCCCTGACAAAGAGTGCCTCTCCATCTCTCCTGTAGGCCCCCTTCAGGTACTGGAAGGTGCTATTAGGTCTCCTCAGAGCCTTCTTTTCTCCAGGATGAATAAACCCAGCTCTCTCAGCCTGTCCTTATATGGGAGATGCTCCAGCCCTCTGACCAATTTTGTGGTTCTCCTCTGTACTCTCTCCAACAGGTCCAGGTCTTTTTTATGTTGGGTGCCCCACACCTGAACACAGCACTACAGGTGGGGTCTCGAGAGCAGAGTAGAGGGGGAGAATCACCTCCTTTGATCTGCTGCTAATGCTTCTTTTGATTCAGCCCAGGGCATGGTTGGCTTTCTGGGCTGCAAGTGCACACTGCTGGCTCATCTTGAGCTTCTCATCAACCATCATCACCACGTTCTTTTCCTCAGGACTGCTCTCAATCCATTGTCCACCCAGCCTGTATTTGTGCTTGCCTTGACCCATGTGCAGGACCTTGCACTTGGCCTTGTTGAATTTTATGAGGTTTGCATTGGCCCACCTCTCAAGCCTGTCAAGGTTCCTCTGGATGGCATCCCTTCTCTCCAGTGTGTTCACCACATCACACAGCTTGGTGTCATGAGCAAGCTTGCTGAAGGTGCACTCAATTCCACTGTCCATGCCTCCAAAAATCATAAGCAACAACAGTCCCAGTACCAACCCCTGCAGAATGCCACTCATCACCGGTCTCCAATTGGACATCGAGCTGTTGACCGTAACACTTTGAGTGCTACCATCTAGCCAATTCCTTATTCAGAGAGTGGTCCTTCTATTGAATCCATGTCTCTCCAACTTAAGGAAAAGAACGTCATGTGGGACAGTGTCAAAGGCTTTACAGAAGTGAAGGTAGATGATGTCAGTTGCCCTTCCCTTATCCACCAGTGCTGTGGCCTCATTGTAGAATGTCATCAAATTTGTCAAGCATGATTTACCCTTGATGAAGCCGTGTTGGTTGTCACCAATCACCTGCTTGTTTTCCACGTGCCTTAGCATAGATTCCAGGAGGATCTGCTCCATGATCTTGCCAGGCACAGAGGTGACACTGACTAGCCTGTAGTTTCCCTGCATCTTCCTTATTTCACTTTTTAAAAATGGGGGTTATGTTTCCCCTTTTCCAGTCCACGGGAACTTCACCAGACTGCCACAACTTCTCAAATATGATGGACAGTGGTTTGGCGACTTCATCTGCCAGTTCCTTCAGGACTCACGTATGTATCTCATCAGGTCCCATGGACTTGTGCACCTTCAGGTTCTTTAGATGGTCTTGAACCTGATCTTCTCCTACAGCTGGTGGTTCTTCCTTCTCCCAGTCACTGCTTTTTCCTTCTACTTGGGCAGTGTGGCTTGAAAAGAAGTCGCTAGGTACCTCAGCCTTCTTAATATCCTGGGTAGCCGGGTCTCCTGCTTTCTTCAGGAGGGGTCCCTTGTTTTTTTCTAGTCCTCCTTTTATCACTGACATACCTATAGAAGTTCTTCTTGGTACCCTTAACATCCTTGGCCATATTTAATTCTATTACGGCTTTAGCTTTCCTAACCTGATCTCTAGCTTCTCGGACAGTTTCTCTGTATCCCCCCCAGGTTACCTGTCCCTGCTTGCACCCTCTGTACACTTCCTTTTTTTGTTTGATTCTGCCCAGGATTTCCTTGTTCATCAGTGCAGGCCCTCTGGCATTTTTGCCTGCCTTCCTCTCTGTTGGGATGCATTGCTCCTGAGATTGGAGGAGGTGATCCCTGAATATTAGCCAGCTTTCTTGGGCCCCTCTTCCCTCCAGGGATTTATCCCATGGGACTCTTCTAAACAGATCCCCAAAAAGGCCCAAGTCCGCTCTCCTGAAGTCTAGGGTAGTGAGCTTGATGTGCACCCTCCTTACTGCCCTAAGGATCTTAAACCCCACCATCTCATGGTTGCTGCATCCCAGGCTGCCCTTAAGTTCCACATTCCCCACCAGCCCTTCCTTTTTGGTAAGAACAAGGTCCAGCATAGCCCCTCTCCTGGTTGGCTCCTCTATCACTTGGAGAAGGAAGTTGTCATCAACACATTCCAGGAACTTCCTCTCCTGCCTGTGCTGTGCTGTGTTATTCCTCCAACAGATATCACGGTGGTTGAAATCCCCCATCAGGACCAGGGCTTGTGAGCATGAGGCTGCTCCTGTCTGTCTACAGAGGGCCTCATCCACTTGTTCTTCTTGGTCAGGCGGCCTGTAGCAGACCCCTGTTCTAATGGCGCCTGTCCCTGGTCTCCCTTTGATCTTGGCCCATAAACTCTCAGTTGGCTCCTCATCTAACCCCAGTAAGGAGCCCCATGTACTCCTGCTGGTCTTTGATGTAGAGGGTGACACCCTATATGTCTTACGATCCTATAAGGCGGGTTAGTGCTTGACTACTGGTGAGCTGTCAGGTGGCATAACTTAATCCACTGGAGAGCCCAGAGGTGAGAAAACACCCACTACACAGAACTGCAAGAGATTGCTTCCCGCTGGTAGATCTTAGTGAACTGTATCCTGCTTATCTATGTTGTCCTTAGTTTGTTACTAGAATTAAACTGCATTGCAAGACTCATGGCTTCTTCTAGCAATTTTCATAACCTTAGCTACAGAAATTACTAGTAATTGACTGCAGATTCTGTAGGGTGCTCATGTCAGATTAAAGCCTGATTATATATGACAACAGAAAATGTGATGCATCTTTTACTTGATTTCTCACACTTGCAAGCTGGGACAAACAATACTGTGAACATTGACATATATGTTAGAAACTGTGAAAGGAGAAAAAAGCTTGAAAAAGCATGGTTTCAGAAGGCAGGAAAATCAGAATGGGAAGCTGCGCTTGTCTACTTCACTCTGCCCAGAAAGGCTGTTAAATTTTTTAGATTTTTTATTTGGAAGCAATTCTGCTCCATGTCTCCTAGTTACACACTGGAGATGCATCATCTGAGCAGAGCTAAACAAGGGGGCGACTAGGATGTTGGTGACACTAGATGCCTTGTCCACATTAGTTCTCCAGCTACTAATAGAGCTGAGAGGTAAAAATTTCAGCAGCTGAAAAATTAGCAAGCATATTTGCTGGTGGTTAACACTCACAGGCAGCCAAGCCTCATACAGCTTCCTCAGCACCCTGCAGCTGCTTGTTCAGTCTCCCACAGCAGGACAGGGAGAGAATTGGAAGGCCAACCCATGCATAAGGATGGAGACAGTTTAATAACTAAAGAAAAACAAACAAGCAAACAAGAAAGTGATGCAAAAGCAATCAGTCACCACCAGCTGACAGAAGCCCAGACAGTCCTTGAGCAATGGCTACCTTGGAAAACTCCACCCATTCCTACCCCTCCACCAGCTTTTACTGCTGAACATCATGCTACAGTACAGTCCTTTGCCAATTTGGGTCCTGTGTCTTGGCCCTGTCCCCTCCCAGCCTCTTGCCTACCCCTAGCTGACTCACTGGGTCAGCAGAGTGAGAAACAAAAGAAGACCTTCATACTGTGTAAGCACTGTTCAGCAACAGCAAAAACATTGGCGTGTTATCACCACTATTTAGTCACAAATCCACAATATAGCACCATCCAGGCTGCTATGAAGAAAATTAACTCCATTCCAAACAGACCCAATACAATATTCTGTTCCTAAAAGAAAAGACAAAACATTGCAATGCTAACAAGCAAGTAGTTCCTTTATTATTCCAACGGGATTTGCTCTCCTTCACTGAAGGATTAATTGGATGAAGAATTTATTTATGACTCTTTGAGTGTCTATTTTATTTTAAGGCATTTTTGTTTCAGTGACTATTTTGTTGCAGGGAGGTGGTGAGTTGATGTTTGTACCCCTTAGCATGTGATGTAACACCTTCATTTGTCTACATCATGATACTAAACCTGGTGAGGTTTCATCCTGGGTAGGCTAAGCTTTTATTATTTTTATGTGCTTAAAAATCTGGAAATAAGACTGTTCACACATTTACACCACTAAGTTGCTTCTGTTACTGTCTTGCACCATCCCCAGTGACTGTTGTGGGACAGTACTGTCAAAACAATGCCTTTTGTACTCTTACAGAAAATTTTGCTTCTGCTATTTGAAATAAAATAGCACTTCACAGCCAATAGGAAAGACAAGATTACCTTCCTAAAAGGATAGCTGAATTTTGAAATACCACCTCAGCTTCTATTTCTAGCAGAGCTAAAACTGGGATAAAGCTGAGTGGAAGCTTCTGGGTTTTGATCTGTTGCAACCAGTAGAGTACAATACAACAGAGTTCTTACCATATATGGCTTGTCTGCCACTTGTGAGAAAGATTTGAGTGGTCCAGCCATCATTTGAAGACAATGTTGTGTCCAAGGGAGACTCTGGGGTTCATAGGAAATGGGGTGCGATTTTGTGGCTGCTAGTATTGGTCATCAAACTGCATGCCTCTGCCTCTGACAACACTTTTTCAGGGGAGAAAAACCATGGGGCTTTCAATTTCCTATGTTTCCTCTCTGTCCTTTTCTGTGGAAGCACCATCTGGCTTCTGGTAAGGATTTCCACACATTGCAAAAGGTGAGCAGCTCTGAAAAAATTTTGGAGGGAGTTTAACTAAACATTAGTTCCTTAAGCATAAGCTCACTATTATGACAGTGTTTTGAGCACTTGGCATGTACTGTAGAGAAATTCTCATAGCACCTTTACTATGAAGAAAGGTTGAGAGAGTTGGGGTTGTTCAACCTGGAGAAAAGAAGGCTCCAGGGAGACCTTACTGCAGCTTTTCAATAGTTAAAGGGGGTTTATAAGAAAGACAGAGACAGACTTTTTACCAGGACCTGTAGTGACAGGACAAGGGGGAATGGTATTAAACTGAAAGAAGGTAGATTCAGACTAGATATAAGGAAGATATTTTTTATGATGAGAGTGGTGAGACCCTGGAACAGGTTTCCAAGAGAAATTGTGGAAGCCTTATCATGGGAAGTGTTCAAAGGCAGGTTGGATGGGGCTTTGGACTAGATAATCTTTGAAGGTCCCTTCCAACTGAAACAATTTTGTGATTCTGTGATGCTATCATTGTCCATATAATATGACAGCACAACTGTCCATAGGATGTTCTCATTTTGTTGTGTATGTATTTAAAGGTCTGTTTACTAACACTTCAGCTATTTGATACATTCAAATTCCTTACTTCCTGCCTCTTTAACTGTGTCACAATATAATTTCCATTTTTTTCAGTATAATGCATTTTGCATTCTAATTATGTTTCTAAATCTGTTTTTACTGAAGATTATGTAATGCAGTAAATTGAAGAAACAGAAAGCAAGTGACTAATGTCACCTAGAATATTATAAGGGCCTTAAAATTAAGCAAACGAGAATAAGAAATTGCAGTAAAAAAAAAAAAAGAAACAAAAGCACACGTCCATTATCTTTTATAATCAGAAGTATACAATGTTGGATACCAAAGACAGAATTATTGATGTAAAAAGTTTAGTAGGAATGATTATTTCTAATGAACAGATTCTATTAAAAATATTGAAATGCTTTTCAGTTAGTAGAAGGTTTTCTAAAGTGGTCAAACCAAAAGCCAGCTTTTTTTGAGTTTCAACTGAGGTCTGATGTATCTCATCCCTGGTGGAATCAAGATCTTTGCAAGTCTTTGCTGCCTCCTTTCAAGCTCTCACCAAACTCACGGCCATGATGGGAAGTCCATACGAATGTAGCACAGTATTATTGCCTTCCTCCCCAACGCTAGTGACTACTGTGGAAAATATTCATTAATCTCTTACTCATCATCACATTAAGGAGTTTTTCCTCTGCTAAACTGAGTATGCTTTTTATTTTTACTTTGTCCCTTAAACTTTTTTTAATGCACTGATTTTAATTATCTTTCTCTCACAGGCTGCTTAAAAAACCTCAAAGTGCTCAATGTGAGTTTCAATAATTTGAAGTCAGTCCCTCCAGAATTGGGTGATTGTGAGAATCTGGAAAAACTGGATTTGTCTGGAAATATGGAAATAACAGAGCTCCCATTTGAAGTAAGATAACAAACTATGTTTCTTCCATCTTTTTTATTTGGCATATATTTTATTACAGTATTAATATTTTTCTTAACAGATTAAATAACATTCCTTGCAGTTTTTAGCAACAGTGGTAGTGTCACTGAAAATGCCTTATCAGCAGTTAAATAAGACCAAGCTTCTTTGTTGTGGTTTTCAAGTGACTAAATTTTGCTTGTATTTATTCTGATGTATGAAGGCAGACATGATCTCAAAGGGGATTTGGCCAGCAGTGATAAGGAGAAGGCTGAAAATAGCTATTTTCAGTGAAAGTGGAGTGCATCTTGACACTCAAATTCACATGCTAACCTTCATCTGTTCCCAGTGTCTGTTTTCCCTTAAAAAGAGTATGGAAAATTCTATAAACAACACTACATGTTGCTATGAGCATAAATATCTGTCTGAAAGGGATATTATGTTTGACGCATGGTATGAATATAGAACAAAGACTGAGAAACACACTCCCAGACACTCCCAGGCATGCACCAGCATTGTTTCTTGTGTTGGATTCATGACTGCTCCCTGCCACAGCTGCTCTGCAAATTATTGTTCACAGAGAAATGAAATCACTGGCTGATTCCTAACCAGTTTCAGATGTCATCTGTACTTCTCAGGATCTTAATATCCTGATTCCCAGAGGATGAGTGGGGTGACCTTTAGGGAGAAGTGTCAAGCTCTTCTTTACTGATTCCTACTTTTTCCCTAAATATCTGTTACTGGCGATTTACAGGCAATGTTGGAGTGGATTACACTTGTGAGATCTGTTTTGGCTATGCTTATGTTCTGTTCTGAGGTAACTTTCCTGTCTGGCTTTTCACTGTAAGGCAGTCTATCTGAAAAGAATTGTTACAAAATGATGGGAAGGAAACAGAAACAAAAGGTGAACATTAGCTTCACATAATAAATGGACAACACATAGAAATGTTAGCAGAAGCACAAACAGTGTAGATCTCCTTTCTTCTTCCTCTCCTCCATCAAATAGCAAGGATGGGGACAAGCCGGATAAAACTTAACTGTCCAAAAGGAACCATAATGGAATCAGAAAAACATACATCCTGAACAGGCAAAGGTATTCAATATAAACATCTAGGAAAAGTGAGTATATTTAAACCTGTGGACTAGAACAGAGAATTTAGCCCCAGTCTTTGGTATGTTAAAAGCAATGGGTATTTTCGCAGTTTCTTCTAAAACCCTTGTAGTACAAAGGCTTACCCATGTGTATGCATTATGGGTAGTATCTGAATGTAAACCTAACTGTACACGTAACTCTTTCCAGTGCTGAGTCCTAAGAGACCAGTGTTTCTCTTGGAAAGGTCAAAAATATCATTCCCTTCTGGGGTTCTCTTGTTAAATGGGATTGCAGGTCACTAAAACTGAGTGTAGGCTACTGGTTAATGGTTCACTTTCAATCAGTGCAAAGAAATTTGGAGCTGTGTAAATGAATTCATACAACAGTAGAAAAACGGAAGAAACATCATGTCACCATGGTCTAAATAGTCAAGGAGAAAAATATTGGTTTTGTCTACTGTGTTTCCTTGTTTCTCTGGACGCTGGCATTTAATTTATAATTGTGGTGACCTGGGAGGTAGACTACACAAACTCTTCTGATTTCGTTTATAAAATTAGTTTCCAAGAATCAACATTTCAAGGGCAAAAGCCTAACATACAATTAAAGGAACACTTTTGTAAAATTATTTAAAATGCTGCAAAGTGTTTGGCATTTGGTATAGTCAGTATGGCTGATGTTATTTAGAGAAATTGCATCAGTATCCTTGCTAATGTAACAGGTGTTGTATGATTCCCATAAGGGCAAAAGGTGGTAGTCACTGGCAGGTAACTCTTTAATGAATTAAAATGTTGAATTAGTCTGAACAGTCTAAAAAGAGAAAACAGAAAGACTGTGAAGTGTTGTGGTGGGCTAACCTTGGCTAACAGCCAAACGCCCACCCACCTGATCACTTCCTCCTTCTCACAGCATGACATCATGAGAGAATAGGAGAAGAAAGCTCATGGGTTGAGAGAAAAGACAGGGAGATGGATTATCTTTTACTATTGTGGGCAAAATAGACTGTACTTGGGGAAGATTAATTTACTATTTGCCAATAAATACTTGGGCAGTGAGAAACAAAGACATTGAAGCAACAACTTTCCTTCCCCCTCTCCCAAATTCAACTTTACTCCAGTGCAGATTTCTCTCCTAGTCCTGAGCTGTGCAGTGAGGAGGGGGAAGTTATAGGCAATACACAGTGATTTCTAGCTGCTTCTCTCCTTCCTCCTCTCATTTTTCCTCTGCTTCAGTGTGGGGTCTCCATGGGCTGCAGTTTCTTCAGGATTATCCATCTGTAGCAGTGTGGGTCTTTCACAAGCTGCAGTGTGGAGATCTGGTCCACTATGGAGAACCTCCTCCACCTCCTGCCAGGACCTCAGGGTTCCCTCAGCTCTTTCTCTCTCTTTTTGTTCTCTCCTCCTTTCTTTGGTATTTTTTCCCCTTTCATAAGTTTCTAGAGTGGCAACACACACTTGGCTTAGGGACTCAGCTGTGTCCTGTGGTGTGTCCATTGGATCCGGCTGGAGCTGTCTGTGTCCAGAATGGGACGGTCCTTGGTCTTTTCCCACAGAGACCATCCTGTAGCCCTCATGCTGCCAGCACCTTGCTGTGGCCATCCTATAGCCCTCATGCTAACAGCACCTTGCTGTGGACACCAGCACAAGTATTTATGACCCCAAGTTAGACAGATTAGATCAATTATTACCTAACACAGCTGTTGCTAACATCTATTAATCCAGCGAAATGCTTATAAGGGTTGGTCATCATTCTCTCCTGTGGTGTGAGTACTGGGAACTGGTGACAGTAAATAAGCAAGTACGTGCAAGTTCTGTTTTGGTAGGTGAATGGGCTCCCTTTACAACATGAGGAAAAAAAGAGAAAACTGGGCAACCAATACACAAAATAAGGTAGAGAGTTGACAAAACTGTTTCCTGTTTATCATCTTTAAGGAAGTTCAATTCTTATTTGACTTTCAAATTCCTAGAAGTTTCTTCTGGGAAGGTTAAAGAAGTGAATCAAAACTGTGATTCTGATTCTCCAGCTTAAAACTTACTGGAAAGAAATAAATGCAAACTTAATCCCAGCAAAAATTTTCAGAGTCTAATATTACCTTGGTTTTGTACATAGAACAATGGCCAGAGAGACATTGATAAAATATATGGAAAATGGATTTAATGAGATTGATAACATGCCTGTAATTCAGCCAAGAATTTTTGACAGACCCATAAAGGTTTACAAGATCATCAGAACTCTGACAATGAATTACTTCTTCAGTAATCACTCTCCCTATTCCCTTTCTATCTATTTTCTTTATGACAGGTGAAAAAGATAGAGAACTCTTGAAGCTTTTAGTTTATTCGGATATTTAGTTGTTTGCTTTCTTAGGGAAAAAGTTCAGGCTTTAATTTTTTTTTTTTAAATAAACACAAAATGTTACAATGATGAGCTAATTTAGGGGGAGAAATCTCAAAGAAACAGGTCATACAACACATGGCTCTAGTTGCTGCTCAGAAGTGGTAGAGGGTGAACTTGGCTTATTACACACAAAACCATACAGTGTCACTAAATACCCATTTTGAATTGAAGTTCCTGATTTGTGAAGACAGCTACCATATATATGTATAATTTTTTGCTGGCTTCTCAGATGTTTCTGTTCCTGAATTTCTCAGTTAGACACATATGTAAGAAGTTCACAGACTGTTGTGATATCTGTTAAATCTGTTAGTTTGTTTTGTAAACAGGGAAACTTCAGGAAAGACGTGATACTAAGCACCTTTATCTTGTATAAATTGCAGTTGCTAAGGAGATTTCCAGCATGCATAGACTATACTTCTTACGTCTATAATTTACCAATCTCATTCTTCAATGCAGCTGTTTTAAGATGAGGTATGCTATGATTGAGATGACCTAGCTCAACTAAAATCTTGTGGATCTTCATCTTCTGTTAATAAATTTAATATCTGGTAGCTATATATCCACTTTTTTCAATGTGTGTGGGAAAAAGAACCCAGCTCAAACTATAGCATTCTGCTTTGCCTAAGGTAACCTGTTCCATGGAGTGCCTATGTCAGCCTACTAGGAACATGTGTGTCCAGTATCTGAACTTCTGTCAGTATTTCCATTTGTGTGTGTTTTGGAGCCTTGTGCCATAACATTAGGAGGCAAAGCACACTGCTCACTTGTCTATTCATTTCTTGTAGAAAGGCTGCTTCCAGCACTCTGTAAGTCATCTCACTGAATATTAAAGTGGAGTATCTGATGGTCCATTAAAAAAATTGCTCTCATCTTTGACTTTCTCAAGGCTTAGGATTTCATAGCATTCCATACTTTGCCCAAGGAAGAGTGAGCTGGTTCAATGTTTACATTTCAGTTTAGTTTCTGTCTTCTGCTGTTGGATGTCTGACATTTTTAGATTTTAAAAATCACAGAATCATAGAATCATAGAATGGTTTGGATTGAAAAGGACTTTAAAGATCATCAAGTTCCAACCCCCCTGCCATGGGCAGGGACACTTTCCACTAGACCAGGTTGCTCTAAGTCTTATCCAGCCTGGTCTTGAACACCTCCACAACTTCCCTGGGCAACCTGTTCCAGTGTTCACCACCCTCATAGTGAAAAATTTCTTCCCAATGTCTAGTCTAAACAAAAAGTTTAATCTAACTTCAATATTAGATTAGTATTAGTTGCAAAGTAAGTCTTTTGGCAGAAAAGGCTTATGGACTTGCAGTTGAATTCAAATCTGTTTTGGTTACATTTGTAAACTAAGAGTGCCTTTCTCTGGACATGTGTGGAAACAAATTGAAATTAAATGTAAATGTTAGAAAAGGCAACATACGTGGCATTACAGTTGTGAAGCCAGTTTGCAACATACACTTCTGGACCTCTGTAACCAGGCTCAGCAAGGGAAGATGCAAAATCTTCCCTGAAATGACACAGCTAGTAAGACTTCTCTGTGGAGGTGAATGCTTAGAAGAGGCATGCCCTGTATGTTATCCAGTCCCTCTCTTAGCATAGTGGGATTATACTGGTTACCATACTCTGTAGCTGCACAGAGAAGGGGAAGGATGGATGGTTTTATTTCTAAATTTTTTGTACCTTCTGTGCATGAATTTAAGAATAGTATGATACTGGTATTTGTATTTTAACTGTTGCATGGAGTTCCCATTGTTATTTTCATACACGTTATGCAACTAGGAATAAAAATAAAATAAGGTGTTTTCTGATATAGGTTTGTAGAGAAATTGCTCTGACCTTATTTTAAGGTGTGTTTCCTTCAGAAAGTACTGCTTTCTACAGTTATTTAATGAATCACCCAGTTAATGTTTCTTGTGCATGGCAGAATACTTGGTTTGTGCTGATATTTTGAAAAGAGACAGCTTTACTGTGTTGAATTGCCAGTTCTTCTTCCATACTATAAAATTCTGCTAATATTGCTATATCAGCTGAGAGTATTCATAGACGTGACCTGAAGGAACCTAAGGGAAGATGTAGAAATTCTCATTTCCTCCATCTGTACCATCCAGTATGTCACATATTGTCACTCACAGGACACTCCACACTACCACCAGCAGGACATAAATGCTTACCGATAGCCTTTCTGATACTGAAAATTGATTAAAAAGGAGATTTGCAAAGTTATTCTGCTTTGGACAGTGTTCAGTGCCACATCTGAGTGGTCCCAGCAAACCACCTGAAATGTTTTCTGTATCGTTTCTGAGGTCTGGGTGGTGAAAAGTGAAGGAATGAGGCAGAGATTGCTACAGCATATGAATATTTTTTCAAAGAAAGAGCACATATGTCTGCATTTCCATGTCAATCCTGTATGAAATAATCTTTGAAGTTCAGAGAAATGGGAAGGTTATGCTTTCTGGCTGTTTTAGCACACCGTGTTTTCAACAGATCAAATAAAATCTTGCTTTGTATTTCTCTTGTATTTCTCATGCAGAGAAGGTTTCAGTTAAGTCCTGATATAAACAAGTACAGACTTGAGGAGCTTTCAAAATCAGAGAATCATAGAACATTTTGGGTTGGAAGGGACCTTAAAGATCATCTAGTTCCAACCCCCCTGCCATGGGCAGGGACACCTTCCACTAGGTCAAGTTGCTCAAAGCCTTGTCCAGCCTGGCCTTGAACACCCACAGGATTATCTGTTCCATGACCTTCCCAGGCACAGAAGTGAGGCTGACAGGTTGGTAGTTCCCAGGGTCCTCCTTTCCACCTTTCTTAAAAATGGATGAAGTGTTTCCATTTCCAGTCACCAGGGAGTTCACTTGACTGCCATGACTTTTACAATAACATGGAGAATTGCTGGGCAACTACATAATCCAATTCCCTCAGGATTCTGCGATGCATCTTGCCAGGTCCCACAGATTTATGTATGTTCAGGCTCCTCGGTGGTCTCGAACATGATCTTCCCTTCCAGTGGGAGGGACTCTGTTACCCCAGTCCCCGTCTGGCAGTCCATCCACTTGAGAGGTGTGGGAAGAGAGGTTATCAGTGAAGACTGAGGCAAAAGAATTGTAGAGTACCTCAATCTTCTCCTTGTCTGTCCAGTCTACCAGTTTGCCAGTTGTGTTCATCAGGGCAGATATGCTTTCTTTACCTTCCTTTCCTGTCTGACATACGTGTATAAGCTCTTCTTATTACTCTTTGCATCCCTTGACAAGTTCAGCTCCGTCTATGCCTTGGTCTTCCCGACCCCACCCTTGCACAACCGAGCAGCGTCCCTCTACTCTTTCCAGGACACCTCTCCCTGCTTTCACTGCCTGTGCATTTTCTTGCCCTTTAGTTTGACCAGCAGCTCTCAACTCACTCATGGTGATCTCTTGCCTTCCTTTCCTGATTTCTCCCCCTGAGCACTGATAGCTCTTCTGCTCCATGGAAAACGTCCTTAAAGTTCTGCCAGCTCTGTTCTGCTCCCTTGTCCCTGAGGGCAGTTTCCCGGGGGTCCTATTGACTAACTCCTTGAACAGATGATAAGTTTGCTTTCCTGAAGCTTAGGGTCTTAGGTTTTTGCCTGCTTCATATCCTTCAAGACTGCAAACTCCACAAGTGAATGATGACTGCAGCCCAGGCTACCTCAAATTTTGATGTCATCAATTAGCTCACTTGCTAATTTCAAAAGGTATTTTAAATCTGAGGTTTAACAGTGGTGAATTTTTTGGTTTCCTTTGGTCCGGTTCTATTTCTTTGCCCAGACCTATTCAGCAAAGAAAACATTTAGCACGAAGAGCAGAGGCACAACTCTACGCAAGTGTGGGGACACTTCAGATAAGTCCCCACTGGACATTTCCATGTAACTTGTTTTTGTGATTCGTGATGCACACCTCCCAAAGCCATGTCCTGCAGGCAGGACACCAACAGTCTCAACAGAAATGTAAAATGGCAGGTTATTTTGCCAGCATGTTATTCTTCAAAGCTGCAAACTTCCAAACCTGTTTATTTCCCTTGCCATTTGTTTTTCATATGTGTAACAATTATAAAATGAAAAACAAAATCAGGGGGATGTACTAGACATTAATTTTCTGGGGTTTCACTCTCCAGTCAGGCACTGGAAGAATTCATCCTTAGCTGCTTCCGATCTCATTCCATGGGATTATAAAGGACCTGTAACATCTTCACATTTGTAGAATTTTTAGAAAGTTACAAAGGAATAACATATTGGATTTGTTAAAATCTGAATTTTATTTGTATGGGTTTTTCAGGGCCACAAAGAAGACCTGAGTGGTGTAATAAAGGACTTGGTACTGTGAAGCCAACAGCATTGTGTCAACCTCTTGCAAAATTCTTCATTTTAAATCACTGGCAAAAGTCCAGTTGATTTTAATCAGACCAGATTTTCTGTGCATACATTTCACAGTATCAGAAATGCTTTTTCAATTGCTTGGCCTGGGTGCATTTCTGCTAGACAGAATTTAATCTTGCCCTTCTTTGCTCAGTCCTTGTATTCTCTTCAAATTTGCTTAAAGCTCATGACAAGTTGCTTTCTGGTAGAGTTGGCCAAAGTGCTGTCAATCCATGCAAAGCAACAGCTGCTTTATGGAACTGGTATACGATATAACATCAAACATTAGCAGGAGGGGTGTGAAACCCAAAAGAGCAGGTGCAAAGGTGTTAGGTTTCAGAGTAGATCCATGGAGGCCTTACTGCTGCAGGAGCTCTCACAAATTTTTTAATAGACAAGGGGCTAAAGAAGGACATGGGTCTGTGTTAGGAAACAGGATTATGCACTTAGGCACAGGAAAGTGTGTCAGTTGATCTTGCTCTTGACACTGTACTTCCAAAGTCGACTAATTAATATAGCATCCCTTCAAAACCACTCCACTGTCAGAGCAAGTCAGCAGCTAATAATAACAACTCGCTTCACTGGAGAACTGACTCATGCCTACCTCTATGCTGTGGTGACAGTGACCTTCTGACCTTTCCTTTACCTTTCAATAAAAGTAACATCACCTTTCATGGTCTGAAATTTTTTTATAGTAGGGAATGACAGAGAAATAATTCTACAGCTTAAAGAAAGACTTAACAGTGAGCAAAGGGGCATAACGTGAACACTGCAACATGGTTATGTTGCTACAAAAACCATGAATCTAATTGTAAAAGAACTTAGTGGTAGGAAGGAGTATTTGGTACTGCTCCAGCTCTGCTTTCTCTGAAAAGAGTTCAAAATCGCATTGAGTCCAAAGCAAATTAGACTTCCAAAATCCTGGTTATATATCCTCCATTCATCAGTGAGATAATCAGAGGCAGATTTTACATAACTACTGAACAGATGTAGAGGGGAGAACAAATACATAGCACTATTATATCTGCATATTTTAACTTAAAGAAAAATGTTTCTGGTACCCACATACATGGATTGATGAGAGTCAGAAGGGAGTTGTAGGTGAAGGGAGATAAAAGCATGTTATTTTTTATTCCATAAAGTGCAGCTAATGAGAGGTATTATTTATTCGGTGAGAAGAATAAAATTGGGGAGTCTAACTGAACTTAGTGCGTTTAATTTATTACTGAATACATTCCTATCAGTTGTCAACTAATTATAGGTAATTACATGATTGATCAACTCTTCACAGCTGTAAACAACACTTGGTAAGGCTGACTGAGATTTTAATTCATCATCATTGATCAGCGGGAAAGGCAAAAAAACAAGAGCCAGCCCCATCATATGAAAGCAGATGTCATTTTTTTTGCCTCGTATAGAGCTCAGTCAAGTAAGATCTCTGCTCTACTAGGTCTCTGCAAAAGAGTGGAGAATTAAACTCAGTGTGAAGTGGAAATGATGCTGAAGATGCAAGGGAATTCAGTGGAGGATATGGCCCAGTGGTTCCTGCTTTTCTTATTGAAGAGATGCCAGCTCACAAATTTGGGCCTCTGGGCTTGTTTCTGAACTATGGTGCAAAGCACGATGAGCTTCAGGTGAAGAAATTAAAGGCTGTCAAACTCAGAACAAAAATAAAAACCAGAAACATCTCTTCACCTGCTCTGTAGACTATCCATCTAATTCACTATTGTGGATTGTGATAGAGCTGGTTACTATGGGGGGAGCTTAGAAGGAGGTGGGTAGTTTTATGAACTATAAAAACACGAGTTACAAATGTTATAGTAGGGTTCAAGTACTATAATGCTCTGTGGCATCAACACAGTTTTTCAGGAATAAGATTTCTTAGATCCCCCTTAACTTTTACTTTGCAAAATTCATCCTGGTGATTTTTTTCTTCCTATCTATTTTTAATTGACATGTGTTTTGTTTGCTTCCCAATTGCCTGGTTTACTCTAGCCCCATCAGCTGATTGCTTTCTGGGCTAATGGAGGTGATACTCTTAATCCCGGTCTGCCAGATTCCCTGACCCAAAACATGAGAGTTCATGTATCTGTTTACACGGGCAGTGTAGACGTTGGGTATATGTGGCCAATGCTTGCTTGTGTGTAGGGTATGGGTGAAGAATGTGTATGACTATATGACAGAATTTCTCCTGACTGTGTCTGGTTATACGATACCTTATTATATGGGTAAATGACTGGGGAGAGTATGCACCACTAGACTGCTGCTGACGGCTATGACTCCTAGCTTCGATCCTGTCAGGCAGTGTACGCTGGCTGCCAAGCTGTCTTGAGGCTGCTATTTTGTCTCATCTTGAAATATGGAGACGCGCAGTTAAAAGTGATGTCTGACCGATGTGATCCTGGTGACAGAGGGGCTGTGATGAATTAGAAGATACAAGTGTCAGGATCACACAGGGGCATCACAGTTTCATGATTTGTTGTTCTCCTTTTCTGCCTTTGTTGCTGATGTTTGGTGGGTTTTTTTTTGTTTGTTTGTTTGTTTATTAATTTGTTTTTGTTTTGATTTTTGTGTGTGCATGTGTGTGTGTGTTTTTTGTGATTTGGTTTGGTTTTGCTTGGGATTTTTGTGGGGTTTTTTTTGTTTACCTTTGAAAACACAGTCCTTGCAGGGCAGGCAGGTGTTTAAAAAGAGGCCAGGCTAAGCCAAACTGCTTTTAATATATTTGAGGTATTTTTTATCCTCAGAAGCTTGATCTAAGTCTTCAGGTTACTAATACAAAATGCCCTTTGAAATACTGGTTAGGGGCAAAAAAAAAGGTTGACTAGACTTGAGGGACTAATGTGATGTTTCAGGATTGTAGAATGCCGGAGTACAGTTTAAAAAAAAAAAAAAGCAAGAAATGAGAAGGTTATAAAAAATATAGACCATTTTAAATCCCCACTAATTTCATTGCCATAATCAAATAAAGTCTTGTCAGTTGCCTGAGACTTTTCATAATGCGTACCTCTAGCTGTCCTTATTATCTCAAGACTAGGAATCAGGAAACCTGTGTTATACTTTCTCTGGTGTGTTTTTTGACCAACTGACTTCTTGCCACTGTGTTTCTCTTTGCTTTCCCCCATTTGCTTTTCATGGCTATTAATGACGTTAAAACTGCACAGTAGAGATCTGTCCTGGGTCCAGCTGGGATAGGGTTAATTCCTCACAGAAGCTGGGAGGTGGGCATAGCCAAAGGGATATTTGATACCATGCTGACGTCATGCCTGGGATATATGGGGAAGGTAGCCAGAGATGGCCCCTCTTTTTGTGAAGCCCTCGGTGGTGAGATATTAATTGTATCAGTGTTTCCATTGTATTCTATATCTTGTCTTATGTAATATTCTCTTTTCTTTTGCTTTCCTTGTGTGGTATTGTTAAAAATCCATCATTATCTCAACTCACGAGGTTCCACTTTTTCTTATCCTTCCCCATCTTACCGGGAGGGTAGGGGGAGGGGTTTTGCGACCATGTGGTGGTGATCCTGACCCAAGACAAGATCCCTCAACATGATTTTAAAGCATAGCATCACAGAGCTTTATTTGCAGTTCTATGTGCTCTGGCAATAATGTATTGTAATATACTGCTAAGTCACAGATCTGCTTTCCAAATAATTCATTTTTTAGCAGTTTTCATCTTTGAAATCTCAACAGACAAGCTGAGTACAGAGTGTTCAGTATTATTCTGTTAGAACATCAGTGAGATGTTTGTGCCATGTTCTGAGGCTGAAAAAGTCTGAACTGCACTTGTTTGAACTGTGACATAGAAATAGAGGTTTTAATTATTTGTGTAAATGTCAGCTTCCTCTTAATTCTGCAAAGTTCTTAAACTGAAAAACGTGTTGTTGTTGCAAATCCTATAGTCTAATTGTGAAGGAAGAATGCACCATGAATTTGCCATTTCTTGCTCAGCTGTTCTATTCTTTACAGTCTTTCTCAATCTTAAGTCTTTCAGAACTACTGCAAAACAGAGAATTAACAAAAATAAAGTCCTTCCATTCTGTTATTGACTGTTTCTCATCTCAGAATCCTGTCTACTATTGTATCTTTCCTTGAGAAAAACTGACAAGAAGTGTGGTGTTTTGTATGTAGCTGTACAATTGGGTTTTTTTAGTGGCAAGTAATTTTTGGGTTAATTGTTGTATATCACATTGCATATATATCCAATTATTTATTTGTTTTTTTTTGACCACTAGTGCATATTGAACAGAAGACTACAGCTGAATTATATAGTTACTTTCTTAATTTTTCCTTCTTTTTCCATTTTTTCAGTCAGTTTAAGAAGTGTGTATTTCACTGTTCTTGTATTAGCTTGTACTTTTCCATATTAGATTGTATTTGAAGTTGTGAAAATTTTGCCACTTTTAGATACATGCTGTTAATAATAAATATTAAGCCTTCTAAGTATTTGTTCAACAGTCATAGTTTCCTTTGTTATATTAATGTTTTTATATGCTCAAAGCATTACATAGGTATTTGTAAAATGTTGTGTTCACAGAAGATATTATCTGACATTGCACGATATACACAAATATGCAGAAGCTTTTTGTTGTTTTCTATTAAAACATTACTAAGGGAATATATGTCTCCAGCAGCAATGTGTTGCTAAGCAAAGATAAATTGCTTGGACACAATCTGAAGGGGTCTGGGTAGTAAAACACTTGTTTGGAAGCTGCTTATTTTGATATAGGACACAGAAGAAAAAGTGTGAAATGTATCTGAGCTTACACTTTTTCAGTACCATGAAACTTGATTCTACACACTTTATCTTCTCAGTAACTATGCTGGGGCAGGCCAGAAGACTATTTTTTTTAGACATCTTTTCCTTGTTCTTTGAGACACAGACAAAATTTAACAATCCAAGGAGCATTATGGACCAAGCCTTAAGCTGTGTTTGTGCTTACCTCTTCCTGAGGTACTCTGAGGTGATGGAAGAACTCTTGATGTTCTTAAGAGCTAGAAGCTTGCCTGAGACATAGGAACCTCATGGCTACACTGTGGACCTGGCCAGATATTCTCTATGCAGGTATTTTTTTTTTTTTTAAATGACAGTTTCGAGAAGTGTATAAGGAAGGAAAAAAATAATTAATAAAAGAAACTTTAAAGAATTTCTAGAAAAAAAACCATATAGGTTTCGTAGGCTTGTTATGTTCTTATCTGTGTGGCAGTACCAAAGATCATGGGGCTGGGTGATATTACTGGAGGGCTGCAATGTGTCCAGTGCCTGTGCCAGGTCTCTGTAAGTTCTGCACCAGTGGAATTCTGCACATAAAATGAGTCTTGAAAACCCAGAATCACTACAAGCTTTCAGAAGTAAGTATATGAGTAAGTATTCAGTAACATTTTTATTAGTAGGTACAATATGGACAATAACAGCTTAATACCTTAATTTACTTGGATACACACAGGTTACTTGGACCAGATGAGTAAGGCAAAAGAGCAATGAAGCACTAAAAAACCACAAGAAGTCATGGCCTCATGCTCTTAGTTGTACCACCAAGTTCTTAGGAGGTAGCTAAATGTCTATTTGTGTAAAAAAACCCCCATCCACTGTGCATGTGACGTATGTGCAATTTCTCAGCTTTCTTGTCCAGGTCAGGAAAAGATCTCTCCCAAATCTGAGTCTTTTGATAATATTAGCTATATTTTCAATTTTTACTTGTTTGTGTCAGAGCAAGACATAAAGCCTTCTAGAAATACTGTTGTAATCTAGAAAGAAAATAATCCTTTGGGAAGAGATGAACTCAAAAATTTTCCTGTTAGATTTGTCACCTCCTCAAAGAAAGTATACAAAAACTCCCCACATGTATATAAGAGCACTATGAGAAAGGAAAGAAGAGGAAGGAGAGAAAATTTGTTATAATCTTGGCAAGCCAGAAAGTTGTGAATTCTTGTGTTCAATTGTTGACAGCATTCTCAGTTGTAGGTTTGTGTGCTATCAGTGTCATGCATGTGTAGTCTGTGGCATTACAAGAAAAAGAATTTTGATGATAGACATTTTGCAACAGTTTGCTCAACTAGATAAGACCCAATTCCAGACCAGATGTATCACAGGATGCAAAACAGACATTGTGGCTTTCCTGAATTTAGGGATTTTCTTTCTGAAACTCCTGCTTCAAGAACAGATACATCCAGTTCCAAGTTGCAGGGTTCTCCCACTCGGCAGCCAATTAGTGGTATTTTTCAAACTGCTCTGGTGCCCAGCACCACAGTAGGCAAGAATCTTGTGTGTTTTAGTGAAGCTACTCTGTGCCAAGACAAAAAAAAATTATACTATTTCTGTTTGTAAATCAAAAAACCAAAGAGATGCTTATTTGTGGTATCATAGGAGGCAGCTCACAGATCACAAACCTCTGATCTCTGTTGCTGAAGTCAGAATGTCTTTTTCCCCTTAATATTCTGTCTTCCTCTTACATTTCTAAACAAGCTAATTTCTGGCTGACATTCCACGAAAGTCTTGTTTCCAAGTTTATCAGGCTGTATCTGCTCAATCTGGTGTAGAAAGCTGTCATCATTGCCCAACACCAATTTTAATAATCAGTCATCAAAATGGTGCTATTGTTATAAATTAGAGCCATAGGACCACATTCTTAGGCTCACTTAAATGTTTTTCTCACATAATTTTTCTTCTTATTTTTTTTTCTGTTGATATTATGCCATTACCTAGTTCTTTTCTACTGATACTATGTCTTCAAATATCTTTGATACGTTTTTCCTTTCATATGAACGGTTACTATTTTATCAATGTAAACAAACTGATCAACCATGAGTTATAGTTCTTTATTTTTGTTGTTATCTTTGTTTATAACATCTCTACAGAATGAAATTTCCTTCTCTTTTGGGTGTTTTTCCCTTGACCCACTCTGGCAAACAGTGTTTTACTCTGGGTTTTAGAATGAGTTCAAATTAACATACTCAGTTTTTAAAACCAGAAGAGTAACTTCACAGGCTACATTTTTTTGTCATGGCAAAACAGAATTGTTGTATATGTTTAAATCATAACTAAGATGGCATCATTTCAATAGTATCTCTTCATTTGCTGTTGCATCTTGGAGCAGAAATAAAAAAGCTTTTGCTTTTTCTCTATTCTGTTGTGAAAGTGAGCAGTTTTGGCTATCTCTTGGTGAAGGAACAGGATATGTCTTAAAAGGGTCTTTTGATATATTCAAAGGGAACTTCCTATCCAAACATTCTGAAGAGGTCAGGTAATACCCATATGCTACTGACAATGCTGCTCTTCCTCTTGTAGTAGTTTTAATTAAAGTGTATGAAGACTGTGCACTCAAAGTGAGCTACTGGATCCATTTAAATTGATGAGAACCTTGTAACTGACTTCTGGTAAAGCCTAATTTTCCCTTCTAATGTGTGTCCTTAATTTACAAGTTTTGGAGGTTTGAAGATGAGATGATTTTATGACGGCAAAGAGTAATAATATATGCAGACTGCGGATAGCTGCAGCAGTAATACTATGAAAATTTAATGTAACTAATCAACATAAATTTATTTTTTGAGACAGCAGACTTATTTTGGGTTCACCCCAGAAAATCATTAATCAAGTACTTAATTGCATGCACATGACTCATCTGTTGGCTTGAAACAACTCCTGTGCTTAAACACATAATCCACATTCTTAGGAATTTTAACTGGATGAAGATAGTCCTGCTCTTATTGCTATGTGGTTCTTCTATCACCTGTGAATGACCAATATCTGATATTTTTGTGAATATTGCATATGCAGCCAGCTTTCTCATTCTTTGCAGACCTGATAAAAGGTTTGTGTATAAAAAAAATGCCTTAATAAACAGCAAAGTCCCTTTCTATTAACTTTTCATGCCTAGATCATCATAGTTATAATTGCTCTATTACACCTTAAACATTAGGTGTTTGAATGATGGTAATGCTCTAAAGATAGAAGAGGATAATGTTAAACTTCCAAGTAAACAGTTCGTCATCAGGATAACAGTGTCTGTGGATTAACTCTGCAAAAGATTTAGGGTTTTAGCATTGCAAAATCAGAATAATGTCACTACTCAATTGAAGACTTGCTTCCACATACGTTTTCTTGGATTTAGCTTATCACGTTGCCACCAAATGAAATGCTGTTTGAAGTTGTGCATTTTTACACTTCAGAGGGTTTTGTCACAAAATACATGAACCCCCTTATTAATAAGGAGTGAGGCTGTGTGGCGGGTTGGCCCTTGGCTGGGGGCCAAACCACACACACCCGCTCACACTGTCCCTGTCCCCACCTAATTATAGGGGAGAGAATTAAAGAGGTAAATGGCAAAGAGGACTCGTGGGTTGAGATAAGGACAATTTAATAACTAAACTACAATAATATTGAAAATAATACTATATAAAAATATACAATGTGATACACAGTGGTACTGCCCCCCCCACTGGATGACCAACGACACAGCCTGCTCTCGGCCAATGACCCCGGAGGAGGGAGGGAATGGGTGATATACAATTATACTGCCCCCCAACCTGATGACCAAAGGCTCAGCCTGTTGCCGGCTAACGACCCCCCAGAAAATAGACTCATGATTCCCCCAAACGGGGAGTGTGTGTGTGTGGGGGGGTTAACCGCTCCCGGAGGCACTCACAGAATGGAGATAACAGCCCGAGCGTCCCAGAACCGAGAGCTAACCAAAGTAGGGGAAAACGACCACCTGGCCACAGCTGATGTTCCCCCCGGAGAGGGAGGATCCCAAAACTCACAGAATGGAGATAATGAGCGTCCCGGGCTGAGAGCTACCGACGTGTGTGTGGGGGTGGAAAGGCCTTGGGAGAATGAATGCAGGTAGCTAAAGGGAGATGATCCGGAGCCCAAGGGAAGCAAAAGAGAGCAATCTCCCAGAAGGGTCCTCACCTGTATACTGGGTATGACGTGCATGGGATGGAATAATAATTGGTCAGTCTGGTTCTCAATCTTAACCTAAGAGCAAATCTCAGGCTAGCAGCTGGACTGTGTCTCCTCACCCCCAGGCCTCCCCCCGCTCGGTCTGCGGAGAGGAGAGAGGCTGAAAATATTTGTACTTGAAATACTAGCAGTAATTATAAACATTCTTTCTTATCAGCTGTTCTGCTGAGTACAAATCCAAAACACAGCTTCTTGCTAGCTATTTATGATGAAAAGAAAAAAAAATTAACTCTCTCTACTTAACCCAGGACAGGCTGACTGTGAAATGTCTTTGCGTCCCGAAGTTTAAGCATCCAGTTTGGAAGTACAATGGCTGACTGGGCTATAAATGAACAAATATATATCTTCACGAAAGATATATAGCGAGACCTAGACAGGCTGGAGATTTGGGTGGGGAAAAATTTAATGCAATTTAACAAGAGCAAGTGTAGAGTCTTGCATCTGGGCAAGAACAACACCAGGTTCCAGTATAAGTTGGGTACTGACCTGTTGGAGAGTAGTGTAGGGGAGAGGGACCTGGAGGTCCTGGTGGACAGCAGGATGACCATGAGCCAGCACTGTGCCCTCGTGGCCAAGAACGCCAATGGCATCCTGGCGTGTATCAGAAGGGGGTGGTCAGTAGGTCAAGAGAGGTTCTCCTCCCCCTCTACTCTGCCCTGGTGACGCCTCATCTGGAATATTGTGTCCAGTTCTGGGCCCCTCAGTTCAAGAAGGACAGGGAACTGCTGGAGAGAGTCCAGCGCAGAGCCACGAAGATGATTAAGGAAGTGGAGCATCTCCCTTATGAGGAAAGGCTGAGGGAGCTGGGTCTCTTTAGCTTGGAAAAGAGGAGACTGAGGGGTGACCTTATTAATGTGTATAAATATGTGAAGGGTGAGTGTCAGGAGGATGGAGCCAGGCTCTTCTCTGGGACATCCAGTGACAGGACAAGGGGCAATGGGTTCAAGCTGGAACATAGGAGGTTCCACTTGAATATGAGAAAAAACTTCTTTATGGTGAGGGTGACAGAGCACTGGAACAGGCTGCCCAGAGAGGTTGTGGAGTCTCCTTTTCTGGAGACATTCAAAGCCCACCTTGATGAGTTCCTATGCGATCTGATCTAGGTGTTCCTGCTCCGGCAGGGGGATCGGACTAGATGTTCTTTCGAGGTCCCTTCCAATCCCTAACATTCTGTGATTCTGTGTGATATCTTTTGCCTTTAAAGACGCCTTTCTCCTTTCTTTAGTGGGTGCTTTTCTCCTGGAATGTCACTGAGAATTTAGAAGTGGTTGCAGTTACAGGTCTGTGAAAGAAAAGCCGTGGACTTAGTTTGAATGTATGAGATCTAAGTGAGCAACTGTGCAGTTACCACCTAGGGTGCTCCTAGTTGTCATACATACCACACAGATTTCAGCAAGCTGATGAGATGCTGAGTGCCGATCTATGTGTTTGGGAGACAACATACGTGATAACCTGATCTTACTCATCAACGCATCACACTACTGAAGTGGCAGAAATTTTCTTTTAATTCGTTGACTCTGAAATTTCTGGGCAAAAGCACATTTGTAACATAGACATTTCCAGGTTAATCCTTTGTATGTCTTGTCATACATTGATTTTGATGGGATGCAGTTTCTGTCCCAGAATGATTACATGTAATTGAAAAATGCAGTATTTTTGTGGTAAGGCTTGACGTGACTTAACACCTCTTCATTTGTTGGTGCTAAGTAGTAGGCAACTCACGATAAACTTGCATACAACCTTATCAGTAAACAATTTTCATGGCAAAATACAGAACAGAAATAAAACCACACCCATTATTCAAGTAACTTGTTCAGCCCAGGACATGGTGTCCTTTTCTTTCAACTGAAGGTTTAACTGTCAGAGGGAAGAGAAGCAGTGGAGTTCTACAGTGTTATCTGGATTATTTCTATGAACAAAACTATTAAATTATAAAATGGGGCAGTTTGTAAAATAAAAATGATGACAGTCATTAAATATAAGGATCACAATAAGTCTGTCCTGGTACCTAGCTATTTTTTAATGTGGAACTTACATAAAACCTATGTACTGATTGACGCAAAATCATATAATACAGGAAAATAGCAAAAATCAGCATAAATCAAAAATAAATTGTAACATAAAAATGACGAGAGCCATGCATGTTTGAAAATGAAATGTTTTAAAAGATGTAAAAATCCATCAGTTCTTCAACAAGAAATAAAATACACAGGGTCTTCTTTAGAAAATACAATACATACCTGCCATAATTTCCAATGCATCGTATATCACAGGTGTCTGTTGGTAACATATCAGAGACAGATTAAATAAAATCTCTTATTAGCTTTCAATATACTCCAGAAAATGGGCATGTTTTGTTAAACATTACCCTAAAAGAAAAAGTACTGAGGGCTTGCAGCTTACACAATATAATAATGGCTCCATATATTCTATCGCGTGTCGTACCAAACTTTATCTCCAGAGAGTCCATGGCTGCCTATTTTGTTGGTACATTTTTGCAGGAGTACAGACTCCTAAAAAAATGTAGGTTTTCATCTAAACAAGTATTAATACAGTCTATTTTCAATACTATATGAAAAATGGCAGAAAAATCTATTTTTATTGAAAAAAATACCGCTACATTGATGTTAGTTTTAAAATTTAACGCAAAAAAAGTACTTTCAGGAAAACATATAAAACTAGTCGCTGTTGCTGAAGAAATATCATTTTACTACCTAGTGTTAATGTTAGCAAGCTGTTTCAGCATGATAGTTGACTTCATGTGAAGACAAAGTGTTCAGGAACTTGAATGAACAATTACATCATTTTATCTAAAATAACCTGCCGTTTGGTGTTTAGTGACTGTGACTTTTCCTCTTTGGAGATGCTTTGAGAACATTTTGGGTGTCATTTAAGCCTGTGGGACATTGTTTTAATTCTGTGCCTGCTAAATTCCTTTTGGGAAGAGTTTGTTGAAGGAAATGTGTCAGCAGTCTTAACAAATTGTTTTGAGTGCAGAGAAGCTTGAAATATTTGCTTGGGTTTTGGATTTGTGACGATAATTAGAGACCACAAAGTAAATGCAGTGTAAAGATGGTGCAAATTATTTTCTTTATTTTCTCATTGCTACAATCTAGAAGAGTCACTCTGCTTTCCTTGTTCAAAGGGAGGTTCTGTTTTGTTGGAAAAAGAATTAGTACCTGGAAACTTTACAGTATAGGAGTTATTGTTCATTGACAGTAGTCCAGCCTTAAAATGAAAAAATGGTTTGGAAGTGAGAAGTGTCAGAATAAAATGTGTGCTTGCCTGTTCTTAACCAAGAGTGAGACATGAGTGGTGGTCATGCCTCACCAAGGCTGTTTTAATGCAGTGGTGGACAGATTACCAAGTTATATCTTTGACTTAAGAAATTTTGAACCTTTATATGTTTGTGAAAGGTAAACTTAATTTTGTGTTCATTTGTAATATGATAATTTGAGTAAATCTCCTTGAATAGATTTCCCCAAATGTTAAGATCTGGCAGCAATATGTGGTTATATCCAGAAAAAAACCCCAGAAACCCAACCAAACAAAAATCCCCCACCCCACAAACAAAAAAAAAAACCTGCCAAAAAATTCCAAACCAAACTGGCTCTGACATAGCACCAAGAAGTGAATGTGAGCATTTTAAATGGCAAAGGTCAAAGTAAAATGAAAGTCTTGCAGTATTATAATAACAATAACATAACCATATGGCCATAACACATAACATATAACAAAACGGGACCTGATTATTAATAATTAAAAAATAATTCTCAAGGATTGAGAATATTTTTTATTACATTCTAAATTTTTCATATTTTATGCTGTTGCTTGCATTTTGCTTATTTTGGAAGAGGAAAATATATTTAGTTTGGGGCTTTTGGTTTCTAATGGTTTTCTACTTTTTTTGAAACCTTCAGGCAAAGACCAATGAATTATTTTTTCCTACTTTCTCTTCTGTATCAGGATCTATAGAGCTAGATTGTGATGGTGACATATGATTAGAAGCTCAGAGACATAATTTCCATTCTAAAATACATTTTTTAGTTAACATTTATATTCCTTTGACATTCACTTTAGCTAGCTGCATAGTTTTATGAACACTGGCAGTGTGAATAATTGATTCAGTACACAGAGAGCCTTATTTAATACATTTATTTCTTTAACAGGTGTATTTTACATTTGTAGTTAACTTTCATTGTGCTAAAGCTTTAGTACTTAAAAATTTAATTCCTTTGAAAAGTATTCAAATAAAAAGCTCTAGTGCACTTTATTATATATTTAGTTTGCAGTATGGAAGATGTATTTTTAAAGATCTTCGGAAAATTTTGGACGAAATTTTCTCTTGGCTTAAATTGGCAGTTTCATTTTCTAAGGGTCTCCTAGCAATATACTCTCAGTGTATAACAGAATTATAGCAAAGGAAATCTATATATTTTTTATGACAGTTATAAAATTTCTGATTTTGAGAATGGTAACCTGGCATCTATTGATTATCAAAGCTGGGTTTTATCACTTCAGAGCTTAATTCATACATCACCTAGGAAGGAACCAAGTAATTGTCTGGTTCCAGCCTTGGTATCATCTGAAACTATAAGGTTTTTAGAATGAAAATTTCATTCAATATAACAACAGTGTTAGAAAAGTGATGAACACTTTAGGAGGAGGTTATCTCTGAAATCCCTTTTCCTTCAAAATGATGACTAAGAGACAAGGCTGGAAAAAAGTTGAGTAAAAAAACCAATATAGTTCTTGTCTTTCAAAGTGCTTTGAGATGAATAAAAATGTTTGTTGAACGAAATGTCTTTTTGTGTTTATAAAATGTAACTAAAATAAAGCACCACTTCTTTCTAGCTAAGTAACCTGAAACAAGTCACAGTTGTGGATGTGTCAGCAAACAAGTTCCATTCTATTCCAATTTGTGTACTCCGGATGTCTAATTTGCAGTGGTTGGATATTAGCAGCAACAACCTGAAAGATCTCCCAGAAGACATAGACAGGTAGTTTATGTTTTAATTCATTGACAGGCTTGTGAACTATAAAGCAAATCTAAAAAGTAACAAGCTTCCAAGGGACACCATTAATGAAAAATCACATGAAAAATTCACATTTGGAAATGAGTCAGATAGATTTGCATGTAAGTTTTGCCACTGTTATTGATGGGCTAGGTCAGAAAACAGGAATGTTGTTTTCTAACTCGTTGATGGTAGATTGCACAGTCGGTGCCTCTACTGTTCACTTAACTAATTACATTTTCTGCTGCATTCAAGGTAATTTGTCATTATATCCAGCCAGTGTTGTTTGGGAAGTTCATGGAGCATACTCTGTCCTGGTTCCATCAAGCGGGACTCACCACATGGAATTGTCAGCAGTATCTCTCTGGAGGGTAGATGTGGTGGAGGGAAAGATGAACTAAAGAATATTTAAATTACTGAAAGAATCTGACAAACTTTGGCAGTAAAGCAAAAAAAAAAAAAAGGCAAGATTAAAGAAAGCACTGACAATCCTCCCCTCCTGAAGTATATACGCATGTGCACACATACACTCACTCTCTCAATTTAGTTTTAAAAAATCATGCTGGTCACTTTAACGGGGCTTGCAAGCTTGAGAAAGCACTTTTCCTATCCCTGGGCCTATTTATTCACTCTGGAGTTCTGTTCTAACTTGGTTTACGAAAATTTACATAGCTGTAAGTAAACCAAAACACGTATTAACTAAAGTTTATTAAAAAAATACAGATTGTTTATTGATCTGGGAAGAGATCCTTGAGGCAGAGGAAACTTCACAGAAAATTCATTCAGCCTTAATTTTCACAAGACCTTTCTGGGACATTGTGTAATCACAGACATCTCTGACAGCAGGGCTAAAGGTTTAATTTATATTATTAATTCACATGCTCTAACCATGACAGCAAAAACCTGCAATTTTTTTTTCAGAGATTTGACGAGAGATTTGATTAACTTCAAAGAGCTTCTAAGAGGATATTTTTATTTTGTGGAAGGATACCCGCTCAATTTAAGGGTGATTTTTTCCCTGGAACATATATATATTTCTCTATCTCCAAAATATTCCTTTTCTACATGTCATCTTCTCAATTTCATACTGAGTTGCTAGCCTCGATACTAAAGAATCATAATCAGACACCACAAAACAAGGTGTTCTTTGTTTTAGTTTGGATTTTGAATTTTGAGATGTATTGGGTTCATGTGCATTCTGAAGACTAGGAAATGTCAGGATCTCCCCACCCCCCAGTAAACTGATACTCTTTTTCAGACTCATGGTTTCAACGCCTGCAGTGTTGAAGAACCTCAGTGAACTACCATGAGGTCTATGATTAAAAAAGATGAGTTGGCAGCAAACTGAAGCCTTACTTAAAATTTTTCCCTGAATTCAAACAGACCATATGGGCCTGATAATCAATAGCCTGCAACAGTGTTTTAGGAATGGACCCTTCTGGTCAAATAAAACAAACTTGTTTTACCAGTTTGCTATGCTTTTCTTCTATCTGCTCCAAGGAATAAATGCTCAGCCACAAATTACTGTTGCTTTAGGAAAACCAGGGGAAATAAAGCACAAGAAGCCTGATACCTTCCTCTACAAAACATTATCATTAAATTGATTTCAGTGGGACAACTTGAAAGACCCATATGAGCAGAAGCTGGTCTTTAACTTGCTCCCCCAAGTACTAATTACCAGTGAAAAATAATAGGAGGGAGTATACTGCCCAGTACAGGTGTATCCAGTTCATAGGAAGCAGTGTATGGACAAAGGTTTGAGCTGGTGACCCATACTTTTGATTAGTTCCAGGATACACATTGTGGGGCTTTATATCATACTCTGTCAACATCTTCTGTATGAAATCACAGTAATTTTTATAAGATTTTGTCTTGGGCATGCTTATGAGTACTTGTCAGAGGTATGATAATGGCGAACCATGACTGCAAATTTCCACTAAAGGTCATCACGGTTTGTGAAGGTGTGGTATGAGTAATTTTTGAGAAGCTAAAGATGGGGCATATAATTGTTCTTCTTTTAGAGAAGTTTAAGTCTGTATTGCTATTTTGGATAGATGCTCCTGCCTGAAATAAATATTTTATGTTATTTTTATCTTTTGTATTTTTACAGATTAGATCAACTGCAGACGCTTCTTCTACAGAAAAACAAGTTGACTTATCTTCCACGAGCTCTGGTCAATATGCCAAAGCTCAGTTTGCTAGTTGTCAGTGGTGACGACCTGGTTGAGATGCCCACAGCTGTCTGTGAGTCAACCACAGGTTTAAAGTAAGTAAAAGTGAGAGAGAAAGGAATATGTTCCTAAGAAGATAAAGTAGATGCACCCGGGAGAAATACTTTCACAAACATTAGTTTCTACTGCATACCTGGTGGTCAAATTCTGACCCAATTTATATTAGAGACCTTAAGGAGGCACTAAAGAGATTGGAAACTGCAGAGGTACTGCAGCTTTCTGGTAGTCTTCTGCCGGTTCCCCATGTTGTGCATCCAGGCTAAGTGTCACATGAGTTTAGTAGTTCACATATTCTTTGTTGTGAAAGAGTGGTTTGTCGCTGCATGCAGGATAAGACTAAAGGACCTTTTAGTCTGAAATTGCAATGATCTTGCATTTCTGCAGATGATGTTCAGATCTTTGATTATGAAACCCTTTGAACCTCTGTACTGGATCTAGCTAGGATGGAGTTAACTTTCTCCATAGATCGAATGTTGTGGATAACACAGTAAAGTTTTTGACCACTGCTGAGCAGTGATCCCACAGCATCCCACAGGCTGTCTCTCCAACCCTTTTTCACAAAGGCCAGTAAGATGAGCAAGAGGCTGGGAGAGGACACATCTGGGACAGCTGACTCAAACTGACCAAGGGGATATTTCATACCATATGACACCATGGTCAGCAGTAAAAGCTAAGAGAAAGGAGAAGGGAGGTGGGTCATTTGTTATTAAGATATTTGTCTTCCAAAGCAACCACTACATGTGCCAAGTCTCTGCTTCCCAGGAAGTACCAGGACACAGCCTTTTGATGAGAAGTGTAGAATAATTTTTTTTTTTGCTTTGATTTGTTTTTGTGCATGTCTTTTGCTTTTCTCCATTGAGCTGTCTTTATCTCAGCCTATTAGTTTTTCATTTTATATTCTCCCTCTGTCCTGCTGAGGAGGAGGAGTGAGAGAGATACTTGGTGGACACCTGGCCAGCCAAGGTCAACCAACCACAGGCTCACAGCAATTAATGAGATTTTAAAAACCCATATGATTTGTTCGAACATTTGTTCTTTTAAAAGCAACAATTTTATTGATTTTTTTTTCTTCTTAGAGTGGTAATATCAGAGATTTTCAGAATGTTGTGCACTTAATTTTTGCATTATGTAACTTGTTTATGTAACCATCTAGTTTTTCACCTGTGATGTGTAGCTTTAGGAAATTTGCAAATACAACATAATGCAAGTCCAGTCATGCATCGTGAAAGAGAAGCAGCATAACAACAACCAAAAAATGGAGATACAAATTGTCAACTAAGTCATCCTGGCAAAATTCCAGATTGCTACACGAGATTGTTAGGATGGAGTTCATACTGCTCATTAACAGATGTGAAATTACAGTTTAATCTGTCAGAAGTTCCATAAAAAAGAAATATACCTGTTATTGCAAAGAATGCTTTGTGTAGATAGGTCAAAACAAAGAGGTGAATCTGATCATTTTTATATGGAAAGTGGAATATGGAGAAGGTGCCTTTTGAAATCTTTGTTTCTAATAACAGACAAATCTTAACAATGCCATAATAGAAAAATTGAGCAAGTGTTCTTCATGTTTCCCCTTCTCGGTGCATTAGCAACTTCTAAAATGTCTTTCATGCTGGCTACTGATGTTTGGAAACCTGTTGCATATATTCTTGTGTTAATCTCTCTCTAGATTCATAAGTCTCAAGGACAGTCCAGTTGAAACTATTGTATGTGAAGACACCGAAGAAATTGTAGAAAGTGAACGTGATCGTGAGCAATTTGAGAAAGAGTTTATGAAAGCATACATTGAAGACCTAAAGGAAAGAGGTATGTGTTAATTTGCAGTTAGCTTGCTGCTATCTTGGATATACATTCAGGCATACATTGGGAACATTGATGTTTAAGAGTACAAGTAGTATACACTTAAACAGTAATTGTCTGTTATGATATTAAATAAGACTAAAATTGAAAATGTCAAATGTATTTTGTTAAAAGTTTGGGCTCTAACTAAACTATTTGATATTGAACAGATGGATACAAAATCAATGGTGTGTTTGTACATCTGTTAGACAATGATAATGTATGCAATGAGTATCCTCATTCTCCAGATTTACTTACCACTCTTGGGATTAGAATTAGCGTTTTTGAATTCCTGCAGAAGTTCTTCCCCTCCTCAGAACAATGTATATATTAAATGATCTTTACATTGAGAGAATATTCTTTAACAGTGTATCTGTATCAATGTACTAATTGTTTAACAACTCTGAAATTATTTAGTAAAATCACTGCTCTGCTCTTTACTGCACAGCACCTGAAAGTTTGCATATTACTTTTTTTTTTGCTATGCTGTCTTATACTTACCACAATTAAGTAACTGTCAGTCTCTAGAGTCTTGTTTAGTGTTAGGAAATAGAAGGAAAATTTCCTGTGAGCCAAAATACCCTATAGGCTCTATTTAAGTATCTTTGAGTTTTTGCTGGTAGAAATTAATTCTTGTGGAAAGAATCTTACAGTATCATTTCATACTGTGCATTTCATGTAAGTGGTCTGTATAGGAATCCTACAAGGACCTGATAAAAGACATGTAAAGCAAGGCCACAGGATGTGGCTGCAGAATACTTTTTCGTGTTCTGGTACTAGACTTTTGTTCCTTAAGGTCCAAAAGCTGCACACTTGAGTATTCAAGCTATCTAATTCTAAAGTGAAGCCTGATATAAAAGTGCCAATTTCTGATAATGACCTGAGATAATAATTTGGCTTTAGTGATACTTGCGAAATATGTAGTGACGGAGTTGTATTTACATACTTGTGAAATATGGAGTTTAAGATAATAGCAGTTTAAGATAATGGCTTCCAGGCTGCCTGAAACCTGCATTTGGCCCTGTCAAGCATAGACCAGCTTTGCTCAAAGCAGCTCAGGGATACGCTTTTCTGCCTTCCATGCTTTTTATGATGAGGTTGGATCATGAATCGTTCTTGGATTTCCTGCTTTTGAACTCTTCTGGTATAGATTATACCAATACCTGCTTTTGAAAAGCAGACTGGAGAAGGAACAGCTTCTGTATAATAAGAGCCAGCAGAATTTCTGAAAAGATAGAGCAAAGATCACTCATGGAATACCTTTTAAATCAAATCAAACCTAGCTGTTTCTAGCTAAGGGTTCAATTTATTTGTGTTGGATTACATAGCTGGAATCTCAGATGTATTTCTTTTTTTCTTTTTTCACAGATTCTGCTCCTTCCTACACTACGAAAGTATTACTCAGTCTTCAGCTCTGAAGATCAAAAATCTTTAAATCACTAGTGAATATCAGAATAAGTCTATTTTTATCCACCTGAATAGAAATAAACGAGAAACCATAGATTGGCAGAAGCATCATCATTTTTTTTGTTACTGTAGTTGCTCCCAGTAACTACAGATAGAGCAAAGAGTAGTAGAGCTTTCATAAGATGCTGTTTCACCTTTTAAATCCACATATTTCTTTTAAAGTCCACAGCAACAGCCACTAATTTACATATAGACCTGCTGAAAGTAAATATTCACTGTAATGCAGTACACGCAGGCATGGATGCCCTTAGGATGAAGACGTAGGTTGTAGCTGAAATTGTGGAACATAAATCAACATCTTAAAAAGAGATTTGATTTTATAAGATGGGAAGGATTAATTTAGAAAATGAATATAAACTGTTGGATTCTTAAGACCAAATAATACGTTTAGTTCTTTACAATATTTAAAGTGCGAACACGTACATAGTTCGCATTTACTTTCTGTTCTTCAAGGAAGTTGTCCTCCGAGGGATTTTCAATTTAGATAAGTTTCAACAACTTTATATATAGAAACTCTAACAATTTTGTTGCTTTTTTCAAGCATATTATAAACTTTAACCTCTTCACAAATTCCAGCGCCAATGTGACTGAAACGTCTGTGCTAAGCAGTCTTATAACAGTGTATTAAATAAGATTTTAAGGACTAAGCAGAGTGAACAAATAACACCAGCAAAATGATGATAAAGGCCCTCTGCTAATGGTTACAGATTACAGGATTTTGGGGATATTTATTGGAATTTTCCAAGTTGTATAAGAATGAGTTTGCTGGATAGACAGTTATGTTGCTTGCTATTTAATAATCTGTTTATATATAATTATGTAAGTGTACATACTGTAGAGTTTCAGAAATCTAGTTTTACTTTTTTTGTTGTTTAATAAATCAATACTTTTTAATCCAAAAAGACTTGAGACTTTGAGAATTTAAACTCAAATTAGAGAGTTTAAATAGTCCTAAACTTATGAGTGCAGTTAGGGAAAATGATATTTACATATTGCTTTTTTTATTATAGAAGAGCTGGGTCAAGTTTTGTGCAGTAGAGTGCCACCTCAGTCAGTCATATCTAAAAAGCAAGGCAATAAAAGATGTGCTGCTCAAGACTTCCATATAAAAAGTACCATTTTTGATGTTTTATTTCCTTTTTAAATTTATAGCATTCATTCTTTTGAAATAAGAAATTTTTTAAATACTAGGTGTGTTAGTTATTCCAATCAAAAACTCCTGCTGTTATATTACTATCCAAAATTAAACCTCCTCAAATAGATTTATAATCTGATTTTAATCAAGTTCTGGAACAAACATAAAGTTTCAAAAAACTGAGAGAAAACTTGATATTGATCTGAAACAGAATAATGGAAGATCTGATTTTGTTTTTATTAGAAAGATATTGAAATATGATAAAATAGTGGCAACCAAATTTGGCTTATGGAAATTAGGCTACCTGAAACTCCGCTACCAAACTTTCTTTCAGTGAAGTTACAAATTTGGTTGATTAGATTCTGATATTGATGTAATAAACTTCTGTAAGACGTCTGATTTGGCATGGCTTGAAATTCTGTTTCTGGAGTTCTATTGTAGTCTAATATTATCCACTGAAAATTGTACGAATGGAAATGACAGCTGCTGTGTGTATAGAAATGAGATGCACACTATGGGAGCTGTAACTTTAAGAAAAACTAGGGATGCAAATGTAATTAACTAAACAAAAGTTCGTACAAATTTTAGTGTCAAAATTGTTGGATATATAAACAGAAAGTACTTGAATAGAAGAGTCAGTACTTATTTAACATTGCTTCTAATCTTACTTGAAGGATTTCTGCTGTTCACGGATAAGAGCAACGCAGATAGGCTGGGGGACATTCAGAAGAAAACCACCTTTTAAAGTTCATTGAGTAGTGAACAAGTCCATTTGTTTGTCAATGTTTATCAGTGAAAAATCAGTCTAGACACATTTTTTTTTGCTGCAGCAAACATAAGACAGAAGACTGAAACCTGAATTCACAGATTTGAGCTAGAAACAAAAGGCCTGTTTTTCAGTAACAGTAAACATGGGACAACTCACAAAAGACTGATAAATTCTCAATCACTATCAATCTTTAAATCCAGGTTAATATTTTCCTTTAAAAATTGCTGTAACAATTAAGCTACGGAAAACGAATGGTCAGTGGTATGTATGGGATAAAACCAGTGTTGCCTAACTTGACTTTCGACTTCTGTGAACCTAATTTTCATAGAATCACAGAGTGATTTCAGCTGGAAGTGACCTTCAAAGATCATGTAGCACAAACATTCTCTCACAAGCAGGTCCATCTTTCACTAGATCAGGTTTTTCAGAGCCCTGTCCAGGCTGACCTTGAATACTTCCCATTATGGGGCTTCCATAACTTCTCTAGGAAACTTCTTCCAGGGTCTCACCACCCTCACTGTAAAAAAATTTCTTAGATCCAATTTTTTTTCATTTTTAAACCATTGCCCCCTGCCCTGTCACTACAGGCCATGGTAAAAATTCTCTCTCCATCTCTATTATAAGCCCCCTTTAAGTACTCTAAAGCTGCAATAAGGTCTCCGTGGAGCCTTCTCTTCTCTGAGCTGAAAAACCCCAAATCTCTCAGCCTTTCTTCATAGGTAAGGTGCTCCAGCCCTCTGACCATTTTGTGGTCCTCCTCTGGACCCGGTCCAAAAGGTCCACGTCTTTCCTGTGCTAAGGACCCCAGAGCTGGATGCAGTACTCCAGGTGGAATCTGAGACTTGAGCAGAGGGGGACAATCACTTCTGTCAACCTGCTGACCATGGTCCTTTTGATGCAGGATATGACCGGCTTTCTGAGCTGCAAGTACACATTGCTGACTCAGGCCCAATTTTTCATCCACCAGTATTGCCCAGTACTTCCCTGCAGGGCTGAGAGGTTTTATTCCTAGCTCTTGTAGAACACTATGTCCTAAAATCTTATCCACAAAAAGAAAGGATTATTTTTGTCACAGAATTTGTCAAGCACCTCTGCTTAACGGGTAGATGGTGTACGTGTACAACTTTCTCCATTACACCTAAAATGTCCAGTGGGTAATGTCAGCTATAACTGAAAGTCCTAATTCCAGCATAATTGCATTTGAATTCTACTTCTATGTCCCGTAAAGCAAAAATACTGTGAGAACATACTTATCACGTGTTCTTAAATATAGTTTTATTACTGTAATCTGTTGCAATACAAAATCTGTGTCAAAAGACATCTCATTTTGAATTTGGTCTAATTTTGATGTTTTTCTACCCAACTAGTTTTGCTAGTGATTTTACTTTAAACTATTGTCTTCCACTAAAAAAAAATCACTTCCAGAGAAGAGAATTCTGCTATTGACATGTTGCATATTTTATTTTTTGATTTTTGACAGTGAATAATTTTATGAGTGAAAATAATTGTATTAATAACAATATATGCTGTTTTCAAGCTTCTCATGTCAGATACTTAGATAACTAAAGGGAAGCAATCTGTCCTTCAGAGCTGCAAAATCAACATGCATGTGTTGTGTACAGCATTTTTGTGTGCTGTGATTACCGGTCAAATATTACATTTCCTGAAACTAAACACTTTCATTCTGCTTTGCAAGTAGCAGTCATTCACAGAACCACAGAATCACAGAATGTTAGGGATTGGAAGGGACCTCGAAAGATCATCTACTCCAATCCCCCTGCTGGAGCAGGAACACATAGGAACACAGCCAGGCCGGCTTTGAATGTCTCCAGAGAAGGAGACTCCACAACCTCTCTGGGCAGCCTGTTCCAGTGCTCTGTCACCCTCACTGTAAAGAAGATTTTCTCATACTCAAGTGGAACCTCCTATGTTCAAGCTTGAACCCATTGCCCCTTGTCCTATCACTGTGTGTCACAGAGAAGAGCCTGGCTCCATCCTCCTGACACTCACCCTTCACATATTTATAAACGTTAATAAGGTCACCCCTCAGTCTCCTCTTTTCCAAGCTAAAGAGATGCAGCTCCCTCAGCCTTTCCTCATAAGGGAGATGCTCCATTCCCTTCATCATCTTCTTGGCTCTGCGCTGGACTCTCTCTAGCAGTTCCCTGTCCCTCTTGAACTGAGGGGCCCAGAACTGGACACAATATTCCAGATGCGGTCTCACCAGGGCAGAGTAGAGGGGGAGGAGAACCTCTCTTGACCTACTGACCACACCCCTCCTGATACACCCCAGGATGCCATTGGCGTTCTTGGCCACGAGGGCACAGTGCTGGCTCGTGGTCATCCTGCTGTCCACCAGGACCCCCAGGTCCCTCTCCCCTACACTACACTCCAACAGCTCAGTACCCAACTTATACTGGAACCTGGTGTTGTTCTTGCCCAGATGCAAGACTCTTCACTTGCTCTTGTTAAATTGCATTAGATTTTTCCCCGCCCAAATCTCCAGCCTGTCTAGGTCTCGCTGGATGGAAGCACAGCCTTCTGGCGTGTCAGCGACTCCTCCCAGTTTCGTATTATCAGCAAACTTGCTGAGGGTGCACTCTATTCCCTCATCCGAGTCGTTGATGAATATATTGAACAGCACAGGTCCCAATACCGAACTCTGAGGAACTCCACTAGATACAGGCCTCCAACTAGACTCCATCCCATTCACCACAACTCTCTGGCTTCTTTTCTCCAGCCAGTTCACAGTCCGTCTCACTACCAGATCATCCGGATCGCACTTCCTCAGTCTAGCCACTTCCCCTTGGTGAAGCCATGTTGACTGCCTCTAATGACCTTCTTATCCCTGATATGCATAGAGACAGCATCAAGAATGAGTTGTTCCATCACCTTTCCAGGGATGGAGGTGAGGCTGACTGGTCTATAGTTACCCGGGTCCTCTTTCTTGCCCGTTTCTGAAGACTGGTGTGACATTCGCTTTCCTCCAGCCGTCAGGCACGTCCCCTGTTTCCCACAACTTGCCAAAGATGATGGAGAGTGGTCTAGCAATGACTTCCGCCATCTCCCTCAGCACCCGCGGGTGCATCCCATCAGGACCCATGGATTTATGTGTGTCCAGATTACTTAACCGCTCCTTAACCCAGTCTTCATCTACCTACCAGAGCAAACTCCTCCTTTGTCCTGACTTCCTCTGGGGCTTCAGCAGTACAGGGCTCTTCAGGAAAGCCTCCGGCAGTATAGACAGAGACAAAGAAGGCATTCAGTAACTCTGCCTTCTCTGTATCTTCTGTCACCAGAGCAGCCACCGCATTGATCAGTGGGCCTACATTGCCTCTGGTGTTAGCCCTATCTGCGATGTATTTGAAGAAGCCCTTTCTATTATCCTTGACCCCTCTGGCAAGGTTTAATTCTAAGGAGGCCTTAGCTTTCCTAGTTGCCTCCCTACACTCTCTGACAACATTCTTATATTCCTCCCAAGTGGCCAGCCCCTCCTTCCATGATCTATAGACCCTCCTTTTACACTTGATTTTGCCCAGCAGATCCCTGTTTAACCATGCAGGCCTCCTGGCACCCTTCCTTGACTTCCTACCCGTTGGGATGCACTGATCTTGAGTTTGGAAGAAGCACTCTTTGAACGCTAACCAACTATCTTGGGCCCCTTTACCTTCAAGTACCCTGTCCCACAGTATTTCCCCTAGCAATTGCTTGAAAAGGCCGAAGTTGGCCCTGCTGAAGTCCAGCGTTGCTATTCTGCTCAGGATTCTATTA